>LUCG01105401.1:0-26669 GCA_001633085.1 Carthamus tinctorius
ATGATTCTTCGGGGGAACCATGTACCATACATAGTGCATGAGCCTTCGCACGCCACGCTTGCCCGTACGAAATATTTATTTTCAGATTCCGTTTAATGTCGGTCACAATATCCTTCCCACGTAGTGTCCTGCTACTATCCCGCACCTGAGGTAAAATTATATGACCCAACACTCTTCTGTTGGCTTGGCGGTGACTGGAATGCANTGAACATACCGGTTGCTCCGATACTTACCGCCGTCATACGCCATTGACAGTGAGTGTCGTATATACAAACAGCCTCGTATCTAGTTGTTGAAGATCTTTTCACTTTGAACTGAAAACTCTCTTCAAGAAACTTTAGGCTGAGAGCGAGGGTCATTTCATCTTTCGTATTGAAAACATCTGCCTCGCTAATTGCTCGACTTCGAACATACGAAACGTCTTGCTCCTCGACGATCGGCTCCTCGTCGACGTCTGGAAGGAGTGGTGGCCGACCGAAATAATCATCTCTACCTGCATATGATGTAATTGGAGGAGGGCTGTCCGGTATTACCTCTTCATCAGAATCAACACCAGGTATATGCAAAACATGATTTTCATCAACCATGGCATCATAATCATTTTCTTCAAAACAATAATCATCATCATCATCAGCATCATCTTCTTTAACTTCTGCTTCTCCATCTTCTTCATCTTGTGTCTCTGGAACAAAATCAGATTCGCCACCGTATGTTTGTTTCGGATTAAAACCAGAGGTACTAGCCTGGTTTTCCTGAACAATAGGATAATAGACAGACACAAAAATTGTTGCCGGTCTATTTAAACTAGAAGCATATTCTAAGAAACTATAAACTGTTTCATCCGAATTTAAATCAAAAACTTGCCCATTATACAAGTAAGTAATCTTGGTGATGCCATAACAAGGGTCGATACCACATTTTGTTTGAACACAAGTAAGCAACATAGAATGTGGAATCGTCGGTAGCACCTTGGCTCGATGTGCGGGTTCATCAGAATTATACACCCACTTTTCATTATTTTGCTCCCACCAACCTCCAGAACGAATCAGTAACTTAACACGTGTATCACTCATATTAATGTCTCTCAAATTTGTGTGAAATATACTACATATCTTTGCTCTTTTATAATGCAATTTGGAAGACTATGCTATAACTACATGTTTGGTCCTAAACTATAAATAATTATAATTTTAACCCAACTTAATTATGGGGAATTAAGATCAATTAAATTAAAATATAAAAATAGGTTCATAATAATTACAGATAAATTAAATTACTAATTACTTATATATAATTAATATCAAATATAATTATTATCAAATAATATATAATATTTATTAATTATATTTATAATTAATTATAATTATAATGGTTAACTATGATAAAATTTTAAGTCAAGGGGTATATGTTAAACATTTAAAAACTAAAAGGGCTAAAATGATGAATCACGGAGTCATGACTCCTTGACCGTACCCAAATCCGTGATTAGGGTTACCCTGAACCAATTAGGGTTTTGGCAAACCCGTGACTCACCTTGGCTTCCACTCTCCTCGCGACACGTGGCTAGACTCACGGAGTCATGACTCTGCGATTGTACCAACTCCGTGACTAGGGTTTGTAACGTGTGACCTAGCTCAAATTTGTGCCGCGTGTCCCGGTCACGGAGTCATGAATCCGTGACCGTACCCAACTCCGTGATCGGACACCTTGACTCTGACTCCTCGAGGTATTTTGGTTTAGTCACAGAGTTGTGACTCCGTGCTTTGACCAAATCCGTGACCATACTACCCCATTACGACACGTGTCCAAGTCGAGGAGTCACAACTCCTTCCCCATTACGACTCCGTGACCATGTGACTCCTTCCCAATCCGTGCCTATTGAATCACGGATCACGGAGTCATGGCTAAGCCGACTCCGTGATCTTGACCTATGTTGACCCACTTTTACGAGCTGCCCACTACATGGTTGACACGTGTCCGACTCCGCGATCACGGATTCATTTCTCACCGAATCCGTGAAAATTATGAAATGTTTTTTCAATTTTGGTCCAAATCATGGATCACGGACTCAAAGTCACGGATTTGGTGGCTAAATTGGTAAAGTCGGGAGAGAAATGGCTAGAAGGTAAATTTAGATGTGTAGTTAGGCTAGGTTGGCCAAATTCGCGTTATAAATGTACCAAACTCTTGCTTACGTTAGGGGTAATTTTGGTATAAAGTGCACCTGAACCAAAACCCTTGCATCCAAAACCACGCACACTCACTCACTTTCTCCATCCCCTCTTTGCAAACCTTCAAGTGTTACACAGTTCCCCCTCTCATCTACTCTCCTCTGTTTCTTTCCTTTCAAGGATTAGGGTTTCTTAGGGTTTCGATATGGATGATGTATGCGAAGGCAAGGATTTCTCGTTCCCAAAACAAGAAGAGAAGATCTTACAATGGTGGACTGAAGTCAAAGCATTTGAAACTCAGCTCGAGAAAACCAAAGGCCTGCCGGAATACATCTTCTACGATGGCCCACCCTTCGCCACCGGCCTCCCTCACTACGGCCACATCCTCGCCGGAACCATCAAGGACATCGTCACGCGTTATCAGACCATGACGGGCCACCACGTCACTCGCCGTTTTGGATGGGATTGCCATGGCTTGCCGGTTGAGCACGAGATTGATACGAAGCTCGGGATTAAGACCAGAGAGGATGTGATGAAGATGGGGATTGATGTGTACAACGAGGAGTGTAGGAGTATTGTTACCAGGTATGTTGGGGAGTGGGAGAAGGTGATTACGAGGACTGGAAGGTGGATTGATTTTAAGAATGATTACAAAACCATGGATTTGAATTTCATGGAGAGTGTGTGGTGGGTGTTTTCTCAGCTACATAAGAAAGGCCTTGTTTATAGAGGGTTTAAGGTTAGTTCTTGATCAAATTGTTCCGTTCCTTGCAAATGCCTTTCTTAATTCAGCATTTGGTGAGTTATACACTATCGACCTAGTACTCCATGTGTTTTCGAAACTAAAGCCACACTGAGTTATGGATGTCGATCATGTCATATTGGTTGCCTTTTTACCACCAGAATTTACATGTTTAAATAAAACTTTTCTGAATTCTGCTAATTACATTACTTTTGTGATTTACATGGTTTTTTTTTGGCATGGTAAGAAGAAAGATAGAAAGTTCAGACATATTTCAATTCTTTCTGTCTTGATGGTATTTTCAAATGTGTAATGTCTTTATTTTTGTGATGTTGCTATTTAATGACAGGTGATGCCGTATAGTACTGGCTGCAAGACTCCACTTTCCAATTTTGAGGCTAATTCCAACTACAAGGTTTGAAATGATAGTTTTCAAGTTCATTCAAAGTATTTTAAATCGTCTTTGTTTTGTATTTTGTATTTCTTATGATTGTCCTATCTTTTTCGACAGAGCTGCTTATTTCACTTTTTGATTATTATTGTGGTTTGGCATTCCTTTTAGTGAATCATGAACCTTAGCAACTCTTTGGATTTTTAGAAACTCTTCTAAATGTACACAAATGTTAACAAACACATTTATTCAAAGAGGAAGGCATGTTTTTGTGTTAGTTAAATCAACAATAGATTTCACCCAGTTGGTAGGACACTGCATATATGGTATTCTTGGGATTCTGCCTTGGTCGTTTTTAAAGTCTCAGTCTCATCTTTTGTCTTTAATAAGCCTTTATCATATTGATAAGTGTGATAACACAGTCTTGTCCTCAGTCTTGGTTGATAAAAAGGCATTATGAATTGACCAGGGAAAAAAGTGGGTATGCAGAGGATAAAGAAACACTGCATGACAATTGCTGGAGTCATCACAGAGAATCGTGGTGAGACTTGAGAAGAGAACAAACTATAGAAACAAAAAACAGAAAAGATAGGAGAGGAAAAGTGAATATTAACTTGTGATCCAACAACTATGAGATTGAGAAAGAAGATAGGAACCTCCACAAGAGTTGCCACCATGATACACACAAGAAAAACCCTTGACAGACACATTTAGTTACAATATAGCATAAAACACCTATTTAAGCAATTTTAAAGAAGCAGTTAGCTGATAATAGGGCAATTCATAAAAATTCCAACTCGTTATTAACTTTTAATCTGCTTCATGAATTGGACGCCATTAAATGGTGTCATTTATGATATTGGCAACACTCCAAATCTGTGAAAGACATTGACATTCCCTCACATGTGGCTAGGGCCCAGGCCCAATGAGTAACAACTTTGGGTCCTCGCCTTGGTTGAGGCCTATTAGCTCCTATGAGGCACTTTGCTTTTAAGGACAAGCAGTGAGGCTCATGGGTCATGACTCATGAGATTAATTGAAGTGAAAGGCAACTCACCTTTTTGGGCATTTTTGATGCATCTTTTTTGTCTTAGACTCTTAGTCTCTTCTAGTTGAAGTGAAATTGCTTTCAATTAATATAGTACACGAAAAGGAAAAAGAACTCATGAGCGTGTAGGGCCTTCTCTCTAAATGTATCTTTTGGTCTTTTCACTTGTGCTTTGCCTTTTTGTTGCTATAATAATGTTCTTTTATTGATCAAGTGTATGCACTTGAGGGTAACTAAAAGGCGGCGGTCGGTAAGTTGATAATGTTCATTGATCGTTAATTAATTCATGATAATTGGATGTTGCTTAGGAGAACGTCAACTTGCCTCAATCGTAGACCATGGAGTGGCCTTTGGACCTCGGTTTGTCTTGTGCCTGCAATAACACCCACTCAGATTACATAGATCACTGGAACCATGAAATGTGTTGATTGTATATGTGGACTCTTAAATCTCATTTGAATATGCTGCTTGTGTTGATTGTGCATTATCATTATAATTCTAAATATTGTGTAGTACTTCATCTTTTAGTGCTGTACTATTATAACAAATACAAGTTATCTTTAGTCTTTTCTCATTATACATACATATATTATGCTGATTCTATTGCTTTTCATTTTCTGTTATCACTTTCATCATCTTTCATCTTTCGAGCAGGAAGTGCCTGATCCTGAAATAATGGTGACTTTTCCAATTCTTGATGATCAAGAGGGTGCTGCATTTGTTGCATGGACAACCACACCATGGACCCTCCCTAGTAATCTTGCACTTTGTGTCAACTCGAATTTAGTATATGTGAAGGTTTGTTCCACTATGTCTTAGTCAAAAAGTTGGAGTTCTATTGTGAAGTTACATGAACATCTAATGTCTAGTTTAAATGAATCAGGTGAAGAGCAAGTCCAATGGAAAAATTTATGTAGTTGCTGAATCTCGATTATCCGAGCTTCCAGTAGAGAAAGCAAAAAAAGGAACGGCTAATGGAGCTGTGGATGACAGTTCACTTCCCAAGGCCAAAGGATCTACTGGTGGAAAAGCTAAAAGCTCTGTGGTCGCTTATGAAGTGTTGGATAAATTTCCAGGATCTTCGCTTGTGGGTAAAAAGTAAGTGCTTTCTTCTTTATCATGTGTGCGCTGACTACTTTGATGGCTACTTCTTTGTTTGGCATTTCCCCACTTTGTAGCAAATCTGGATGAACGAAATAGAATGTTATTTAACCTATAAACGAGAACACTTGGTAACATGGTATAGGGCTCATAGCAGGAATGACACAATACAGCCTTTATTTATCACCATTAATCTTAAAAAAATTATTCAGCAGTTCCATGATGTCCTAATTTAATGGTGGTCTCGAACGATTGTGAGGTTTCTCTTCCAAGCTTATAACACCTGCCCAGTCACCGACAATTCTTCTGGCTGCCTCAGAATTCTCTCTTCATGTTTGCTCATCCAATATTTCGGGTTAGCTCTTAGAGTCCAACCTTCTTTGGAGATGGTAGCTGTCCACCCCTCAAAGTCTCAAACATACCTTGCTTCTGCAGGGGGAGGGGAGAGGAAGAAGAAAGTTGAAAGGGACAATGCAGATAATATATAGACATATTTGAAGTGTTCACATTGACGTATGTATGGGATCAATGTATATTCTCCAACACTAAACTGTTATGGTACATTAAGCTGTCATTCAACTCTGATTTTGTACAAGCATTCTGCATTTCTTTCATTTAACAAGCAACTTTGTTCTCTCTTTCTATGTGTCATGTGTGGTTGAAGCACAGTACTCAACAGCTTCTTTCTTTTGGTAGCTATCCTGGTCTTTCATTTCAACGGCTAATTTTACATTCATCACACTCAGTGCCTGGCTGCTTGCACCCTTAAACCTTTCTAAAATATCTTGGCCATGTTGGCAACCTCTTTTTCTATGGAATCTCTTTTTCTAGTATTAATCTTGAAGCTATTCTGATGCTATAGCTGGTGGTGTCACAAATGTAGACCAAGATGCTATAAAACTGTTAGTTTAGGGAGTGTGTGCCAAAGATGAAGAGGGGTTCTTTTTACAGGGTATCACTAGGAGTACTTGGTGTTTTTCAAATTTCTATCAGTAAAGTAGTTTGAGAAGGAATACTGTATGTTGCTGTTAATTAACTTGTTTTTTTGTTTCATTGGTGAATGACTTAAATCTTGTATTGCAGGTATGTGCCGTTGTTCGATTACTTTAAGGAATTCTCAGATATGGCGTTCAGAGTTGTTGCGGATGATTATGTAACTTCTGATAGTGGAACTGGAATTGTGCACTGTGCACCAGCATTCGGTGAAGACGATTATCGTGTTTGTATCGAAAATCAAATAATTAATAAGGTATGAAAAGCTGCCTTCTAGATATAAAATTTATCAACTTTTTAAAATGCAAGTGCTTCAAGGGCATCTGCTTGTCTATTTCTGTTGAGAAGTTTTTGGCCTCTTATTAACATATAATATTTTTTCAGTTGTGTATCTGTGTGGTTAACATTGTTCTCAATGCCATCATTTTCTTATAGAAGCATGCTAAGTACTATCAACTGTTCCATTATAATTTTTTACAAATAACCAGAACTTATTCCTTCTACAGGGAGAAAATCTAGTTATGGCAGTGGATGATGATGGCTGCTTTACAGAGAGAATTTCTGATTTCAGTGGTCGCTATGTTAAAGAGGCAGATAAGGATATTATTCTGGCAGTGAAGGCAAGAATACTTGAATGTTTAGTGTGGAACTTAGCCTTTTACATGCACTTATATAATCATATATGAGGTATATCAGCACATGCTTGGAATAATGATGAACAATTGCTCATTTCTTCTATCTGCAGATTTTGGTGTGCATATTTTGAGCACCTTTTTTTCATTTTTAACCAAACATATTATCATAAAAGTTCTACTGCTCTCGGTGGATCATCCCTTAACCATTGCTAATTT
Organism: Carthamus tinctorius; assembly: GCA_001633085.1. Lineage (NCBI taxonomy): Eukaryota > Viridiplantae > Streptophyta > Magnoliopsida > Asterales > Asteraceae > Carthamus > Carthamus tinctorius. The sequence goes on from LUCG01105401.1 coordinate 7,298, forward strand.
TGTTTGCAAGTAGAAATATAGATCTGACTCTATAATTGGATCACTTTCATGCCCCTCTGCATATCTAATGTAGAAATGTGCATCTTATCCCATGCATGCTATAAAATCCAGTAGATTATGCATATTGTTTTCGAGTTTGGGTTTGGAAATTCTCCTTTACACTTGGACATGGTATGCCACTGCTTTAAATAATTGCTTTCTTGGTCCCTTCATTCCGTAAAACTTAAGAAACGTGTTTGGCACACGACTTAAGTCTTTAGGAGCATCTAGGTCTACAGTATCTTTTGAAGCTTGAAGGATGTATTTGAAAAAAAATTCTCAAATGGTTTAGTAGAAAGGAAATGTTAAACTACGTAGGGAACTTTGAACAAAAACAACGCATTACATTATTTGATATAGAAACAAATTTCATAATTGAGAACTCTTTATATCTGCATGCATGTTTTGTCATTGTGTCCCTAGGATATCTTACAGTTTGACAGCAATATGTTGGTTGCTTATTCACAGAGCAGTTGAAGAGGAATGTATTAGACTAGGAAATTCTTGTTATCACAATTTGCTTGTGGATCTGCAGATGAATTACCTTAAGGGGTGAGAGTGCCATAAAGACTATCATTACCTATTATAGATTTGGCCCGTTTTATGGATTTGTATTCCTTTCCTCGAATTAGAGGAGTTCTCTTCTGAAGGTCTTCCTTAAAGGCTACTTGGCTCTCAAAAAGACTGTTATGCCCAGCCCAGCCAAGCCAGAGTATAAATAGGCAGATGGATGTTTCTGGGGGGAAATATACGAGATTGAGACAAATTACAATAAGAACTATTGTTGCTTTAATTAGTCAACTTTTAAGAGTAAACTGTAGATGGCAACGTATACCTAGCTACCTGGTTAGCATCAGTATATAATCTATTTTTATAATAAGAAAGGTAGGCATTGTTGATATTTGGAAATTACATCTTCTTAAAATTAAATTGTCTCCGAGTTATGCTTTCATAGGTGTTATGCCTACTTATATTTCAAATGGATGGACTCAAGAATCATTATCTTATTTTTTGTGCTGGCTTTTGCCGCTTTTGCCTTTGGGTGCTTTATACCTTTTTTAAGTGAGTGAGTATACCCATATATTGGACTTTGTTTTTCCCCACTCTCCATTTCTCCTCAAATTTGACGTTCATGCTAGGACAGAATTTAATGGAAAACCTGATGGTGGTAACCCTGGCTTTCACTCTGTTAGGTACCTATGTAACATACCAAATTTCAAGTCTCCTTCTACACATTATCATACATTCTTTTATGAAGGCAAGAAAGGGCAAACTTGTAACCTTTTGCAAGTTTTTCTTTGAATGAAAACACGTGTACCTTAAGTAACACTTTCTTCTTTGTCATCTAAACTCTGTCTGATTATTTCTTTATACATCAATTTTCAAGATCCATGAAAGAATTTATATTCTGTAGTTTGATATGGTAATTTCTTTATTTTCTTTGTAGAAGTTTTGTTGCTTAATCTGCTTGGGTATCTTAAAACTGTAGTAGAGATTGTGTTGGGGATAATTTATTACAGTTACCAAATGCAAAGTATCCTGGCATCCCATGTGCATGTTTCCTTGTCCGCTGCAAAATGATAATTATTGTTTATTTCTTTTTCCTGGATGGTGCAGGAGAAAGGAAGGCTGGTCAAAACTGGAAGCTTTACGCATTCATATCCATTTTGCTGGAGATCTGATACCCCTCTCATCTACAGAGCAGTTCCCAGCTGGTACACATCTTATCTTTTTAGTACTAGAGTGCTCAAGGAAATTTTAGTTATTTGCTGAGCTTTGGTAGAGGCATTAAAGTCGAAGTTGTTTTTTCATTGTTTGTCTTATGTTTAAGGGATACTTATGTAATCATAATCTCGGACATGCCCATGATCACCGTCCTACTTTAATCTCTAGAGGATGCCATATTTTATGGTTTAGGCTTCATTTCTTTCTAGGAATCGCTACTAGGGAAAATGAGCCGACTTCAGATTTAGAGATGCTTTCTTGTTGAAATTTTGCCCTTCTTGTATCTTTCATAACTGAGAGGACAAGTTTTCTGTAATAAAGTATACCTTCTGTCGATTCATAAGGTTTACATGATTAGTAGTTTTCATCAACTAGGGAAAGAATGCCCGTTTTGTACTCTTTGTTGGATGAAGTTGTCCAAAGCTGACTGGCAGCTTGTCCATGTAAAATTAGGGAGCAAAGAAGGTTTTCTTGATATACAACTTTAGCTCAGTGGTTTAAGGGTGTTTTCTCAAAAAAATATTTCTATGAAGTAGAAAAAGCCAATGCATACTCTTCATATTTCAGGTCTAGTTAGGGTTTTCTATTCACAAGTTTATGCTTTCAAGCATATGATTGAACTGCCCAGAAAGGCTTTGGAAGAGGTTCATCACTTCTGATGCAGAGTGAGTACGATCAGATTATAGTGATGGAAATCTGGAATCCTTATATTGTTTTTCACTTAACAATCTTGATCTATAATTTTGTTTTACCTTTTGTTATCATACAGCTTTTTTCTACTGTTATCATGATAGAATTTGTCTTACTCCTTTTGTTATTTAGTGGGATAAAGTGCTATCATCATTATTTTATTCTTGTTTTGTGGCCAAGGTTTGTTGCAGTAGAGAAGTTGAAAGATCAATTGCTAGAGAACAATAATAAGACGAAATGGGTTCCTGCTTTTGTGAAGGTAAGAACTTTATATGAATGTTGTTTGATGGCAGTTTAAGTATTCATCAGTTCATTTTTTTAAGTTTGTTTGATAGCCATTCAAGTATTCAACCCTTTCCAGTGCTTATCGTTGACTTGTCATTACTTTTTCCTAAATTATTCTTGTTATTGCTTTCATTTTTTCACTCCTATACAAGTTTTCTTCGCTTCAGGGAGACGGTTGGTAGAACACTCTAATCATTGTTGTCATAATTGAAGTTACTGTACCTAGAAATTTAGTTGTCCCTTACTATAGTTATTTCCACCTGAATTATATTTCTCTCAAGGTTATTTATATTGTTGTGGGACCTTGCAATCTATCATATTGTTCTTTTTTCTTGATAAATCAGCTGCCAAAAACATTACCCTTTATACTTGCTATTGTAACATCCGTACCTGAAGTGGTAGTTGTGCACTAAGGGGGAGTCAGGATTTGATATTTGGAGAATAGGCTGGCAGTTCTCATGAAGAATAGATCTGCTTGACTATAAATAGCGTAGATTAATCTTTATGTTTTCTTAAACACATTAATACAAATGTCAAAAAAGTCTGTTAGGTTGGAAAAAATCTAGTTTAAGAATATAGGTCAGGCTTTCTTCAAAGACTTCAACTTTGTCTCATAGTTTGCATAGGTTCGATTTGTCGTTCTTTCCAGTTGTTTTTCTGACCCAATCAACAAATGTTTCACACTTGTTCTCTTTTCACATTTTATATTTTGGCTTTTCAAAGGGAAAATTTCCATTGTATGCATTGCTTCGACTTCATATCATGTACATGTGTTACTTGTCTCATAGGTTATGCTATTTTATCGAAAGCTACTATATTATTTTATTAATAATAAGAGCAACCAAGCATACTTTTTAGTTAATCTAAAACTCTTACAGCCATTGAATCTATTGGCTAATTACTAATAATCTGTCTTTGCTTTTCTCTATGATAATGCAGGAAAAGCGCTTTCACAATTGGTTGGAAAATGCTAGAGATTGGGCCATTAGTAGAAGTAGGTTTTGGGGCACTCCACTCCCTATATGGATCAGCGAGGATGGTGAGGAGATTGAAGTTATGGGATCCATTGAAGAACTTGAAAAGCGTTCGGGGATGAAGGTTTGTTGTTTGCCTTTGTTTTCTGGTAACTTTTTTTTGTTTGCCACCTGCAACGGAAAGAAATTGCTATCACATATTAACGACAAACGAGAAGCAGTTCCACGAGGCAAATGGTTACTCCAACTTGGACCTTCCGACCTTTGCAAATAATCATAATTGACATGAACTTGCTCAATATACTTCGGATAAAGATCTTGCCTCCTTCATTCCTTAAAAATTGTGCACTTTAACTGAGGGCTTAAGATTAATTTAATCTAGCGACTGGCCTAACTATGTGATATGTACATGCAACCTTACATTTGTAGCCGATTCGGTTTCTTGAGCCATTTTCAAAGATATTTGATTATCGCACAGTTATTTGAACCAAAAGTCTAGAAGTGTGCTGTGTGCATATTAGAACATGCTCATACGTATCGAACACATAAAAAGTATGATATAGTGACAATTGTCTATTGGTGTTTTATGTATCTGCCTTTTGAAATGGCCGTGTCTTTTGGATTTTCCAAGGAAAGAAGGTATGCTTCAGGCATTGTCTTTATGTGTGGCTCTAATATGAGATGGTAATATCCTTTTCTTGCTGGTTCATAGTAGTTGATGCTTACTGATTACTCTCTCTCCTTCTCACAGGTCACTGACTTGCATCGCCACAAAATTGATCACATCACACTTCCTNAATGCTTACTGATTACTCTCTCTCTCCTTCTCACAGGTCACTGACTTGCATCGCCACAAAATTGATCACATCACACTTCCTTGCAAGCGTGGTCCAAAGTTTGGTGTGCTTCGCCGTGTAGAGGATGTAAGAAAATCACATTTACTTTTTCATTTCTTGGATTAATTTAAGGAGCTTTTGCATATCTAATTAGTTTCGTTGAGAAATATTTGGTAGTAAATTAGATATGCTGTGAACTCTTTGTTCCTGTGCAAGCATTTTATTTTTGTTACTTCCTTTGTACTTTTTTTGAGAGGGATTTCTATCCTTCCATATTATTTTTTTAATCTAGAATAACAAAAGGTGGCTTGGATTTTCTCAATTAAGATCCATCTCACTCAAATACATAAATTGAACTTAAGTTATTGTCTTGATCAATCACAAGTTTAAAATTGCATCATTTCAGGTATTTGACTGCTGGTTTGAAAGTGGGTCCATGCCTTATGCCTATATCCACTACCCATTTGAAAATGCTGAACTATTCGAGAACAACTTTCCTGGGCATTTTGTCGCTGAGGGATTAGATCAAACTCGTGGATGGTTTGTTTCCTTTCGCTCCTTTCAGCTAATGCAACTGGGAGTTAAATTTGTTTTTTGCCATTATCCTGGTCACTGATTATAATATGGGTAGTTGTATAACTACTCTGGCTCCTGTAAGTTATAGAATACTTGAAATGGGTTGCTACAGAATACTTGAATCCCAACAAGCATGCACTGGATATGGTTGAATCTGTTATTGTCTTAGCACTATATTGGTTCAATACCAAGTTTTACGGGTCCCAATAAACGATTTGGCACTACAGATATTTCAAAATGTTCAATTTTTACTTTGATATGCAATCGTCGCTAACTATCTACATGCGCCCCACATGAATCAGTCAGCTGTATCAGGCTTAGAGGCCGTTTACTATACAACTTACCTTAGTAGGCGACTAAGTGCTTACCAGTTTAATTACCTTACCGGTTAACATACAAGGAGCAAGAATCTTACCAAGGATCGAGAGTTTTACTAGGTAAATAAGGGTGACGACTCTTACCCGGTAAGCACTATCAGGTTATAAACGCTTAGGTAAATAAGGGTGATGACTCTTACCCGATAAGCGCTATCGGGTTATAAACGCTTACCATCAATCCATTTTGATGGCTAGGAATGATACCCCATAACGTAGACCATAGTGTGACTCACGCTGGTAAGAATTTGGTAAACAGCCTCTTAATGTGATAAGCGAGACGCTCTCCATGTGACAACGCACAATGGATAAATGAATTAGGAAGAAGATGGTTCACAAAAAATGCACACATTTTACTATTCTAGGATCCATAGAAAACAACAAATAAGTAGAATTTCTTGTGGGGAAGATCAATTTCATGGTGCTTCTGTCAAATAGAAAAGTTCTTTTTATGCCTCCATCTTTCAAAACTCTTTTTAACAGAAGGCATTTCATATCTAGATTTATTCTACCTGGTTTCTGCCTTTTGTAGTGTTCCTCCAGCACTGCTCAAACCTTTTCTGTGGAATGTGAATTCAATAGCTGAATTTGTCTTGCTAAATCCTTCTTTTTTCTGCTTCTGTTCAACAATCAAAATGTGTACTCGTTCATGGTGCAGGTTTTACACTCTTATGGTACTTTCTACGGCATTATTTGAGAAACCTGCATTTAGGAATCTCATATGCAATGGGCTTGTGCTGGCCGAGGATGGTAAAAAGATGAGTAAAAGGTTGAAGAATTATCCTTCTCCTATGGAAGTCATTGATGATTATGGGGCTGTAAGTGCTTAAAATATCCTCTGGGGCTAGTTGAACAAACATATAATCATTATCTTCCGTTGGCAGAATCTACGGTTTAGATGTTAGTTACTTTTATCTTTTCAAAATTTTGATCTGATTATATTGTCATTGATATGATTGCAGGATGCACTGCGATTATACATTATTAATTCTCCAGTAGTTCGTGCAGAGCCTTTACGTTTCAAAAAGGATGGTGTCTATGGTGTTGTAAGTAATCCTTATTAGCTTATGATTAATCATAAGCACTCAGTAGCTGTGCTTGAATTTTATGCCTTTCGTGCTAACTATTAGCCACATTTTGACCTCTGGGAGAATGATCACATTCACAACTGGTATGAATTTGCAAAGTAGTTTTGGCACCAAACACATTTTTAATCGCATTTCCAATTGTGTTCCTTTAAATGGCAAAATGGGTTCAAGTCTTGGAAAGGGGGAGTGTATCATTTTCTATAACTTGCAAAATTCTGCTTTTCCTATTTTCTGCTAATTTGAAAGCTGATATTTTATGCAGGTCAAAGATGTTTTTTTACCATGGTACAATGCATATAGGTTTCTCGTCCAAAATGCAAAAAGACTTGAGGTGGAAGGGCTTGCACCGTTTGTTCCTCTAGATCAAGCCACTCTCCGTAACTCGGCCAATGTGCTTGATCAGTGGATCAACTCAGCCACTCAAAGTCTGGTTCACTTTGTTCGTCAAGAAATGGATGCTTATCGGCTGTATACAGTAAGTTGGTTATCTAATTTATACACACACATATAAGTATGGTGCATATGCACATGATGTATACACACAAACAATACATGTATATTATCTCTGTCTGTGTGTGTACACTGATAAACACATCTACGCATCTCAATATGTATGTATATATTATATGTGCATACGTGCGTACATATGTGTGTCTGTATATACGTATATACAAATATGCGTATATATACCTTTGCTACTTATTTCACTTGTCTCTTGCACTCCCGCGTCTTTTCAAATTCGAATTGTTAGCCGTGTTTTTCTATATGAAAACCGCCTCTCTAACGATAGAGGAAAGGCTTGCTTACATCCTACCCCCTAGACCCTATTGTGAAATTCTACTCTTTACGAGTGCTTTAACAATACAAAGAAATGACATGTTACAACATAGCCAGAAACATAAATAAGTGTGACGCTTATCCATGCTGCTAGTGAAGAAAGTAAAGAACTAAAGATTTATAAGTGTGACACTTGTGCTAGATTACACAATGGGTATAATAGCCGGTATCTGTTATCATTTTTGTGGCTGTTTCCATTGCCATGTATGTGTGAGGGAGATCGGTATAACATTGTATTGTTATTGGTGCTTAATCTTCCAGATGGATACTTATCTCTAAGTATATTTGCAGGTGGTTCCTTATCTTTTGAAGTTCATTGACAATTTAACAAATATATATGTACGATTTAATCGGAAAAGATTGAAAGGCCGCACTGGAGAAGAGGACTGCAGGACGGCGCTCTCGACTCTGTACCATGTATGGATTTGATTAATTGTTGAAAACTTGAAATGACTACAATAATATTACTTGTTCTGCTAACCTGAAGTCCTTGCTTTTATTTTCTTTATACCTCACATGATGGTTTGTTTTGAATTAGGTCTTATAATGACACTGAACTGTGCTGTTTATCTCATTAGATACTTTCTGAATGTTTTCGACTTCTTTTTTCCAGCTGTAAATGTAGGCAGAACTAGATACTTGCAGTGGGTGGTGGTCTAAACACTAGTTAGATAGTAATTAACTTTTTTGTCATTAAATTCGTGTCGAAACAAGACCATTTATAACATACATGATAGAAAGCACAAGACACCTTTTAGGGTTTGTATTAAGATATGATTAAATTTGGTCACAGCCTACAATTGTAGCAACCGAGTGTCAGCGAATTGAAAATGATGAAATTCTCAAATTATGTAGTTCTGTATTTTGTGATGTTTAAAACACAACTAATCAGTTATGTTCCTTTGATTGGGCTGTAGGTACTGTTAACTTCTTGTAAAGCAATGACTCCATTCACACCATTCTTCACTGAGGTTCTTTATCAAAACTTGCGAAAAGTATCCAGTGGATCAGAAGAAAGCATTCACTATTGCAGTTTCCCTGAAGTACAAGGGAAGGTATTACTCGGTTGCTAGGACACAACTTATATTCTTGCTCTTCCCATCTCGTAAATTTCTGATGATCAATGATGTTTTCAGAGGGGGGATCGTATTGAACAAAGTGTTAATAGAATGACGACAATTATTGATCTTGCACGTAATATCCGTGAGCGCCACAACAAACCTCTTAAAACTCCACTCAGGTAGTGCTTACAGCATCTCTCTTGCTGCCTTGTGTCATGGTGCTTTACATGATAGTGTGCTGGTTTATTGTCTTTCTGTATATAATCGAGTTTGAATTACAGGGAGATGATTGTTGTGCATCCAGATGCTGAGTTCTTAGATGACATTGCTGGCAAACTAAAAGAGGTCAGTAGTGATGATTATTTTTCTATTGTAATATGAAATGATGATGGGTTAAAGTCAATTATGTAAATGTTTTGTTGTGCACTGCATATATTACATGGCATGCAAGAAGTTTCATGACTTGTTGATAATGCAAGAAGCATCATAGTAGTTTAGTGTGCTTCAGTGGACTGAAAGGCAGAAACATGGCTAGTTTTATACTTTTATAGCATTTGTTAAGATGCCCGGATTATTAATGGGATGGGAGTCTATTATGAATCCTAATTCAATGTAATCTCAACTCAAAAGTTACAACCTCTGATCAATTCCTCATTGTAATAAGGGGAGTCTCTGGTGTTTGTAGGTTTGTTTGTAAAACATGCTTCACTGATATGTAGTACCATTTTTTACTTTTAGGTTGCAATATTTATTGTGATTATTTGCTGAATTTGCATCACAGTATGTGCTAGAGGAGCTCAATGTTAGATCAGTTGTGCCGTGCAATGATCCTTTGATGTATGCTTCCTTGCGCGCTGAACCTGATTTCAGGTACTTTTAAGCTCTTTATTTCATCTTTTTTATTTATTTCTGTAGTCTTCCATGTTCCGTGTTCCCTTTTCCTTGTATATTCTTATTGAACTCCTATATTAGGTCTTCGGGGATGTGGGTGCATAGCATGGGGTGTTGACCATGTCTCGGAATTGTTGGCAAGCATTCACAGGGTTACATGAGACATTTTGGTCCTTTTTACCAAAAAGAGCTGAAAATTCTCAATTTGCAAAATTAGAAATGACGACCGACTCAAGTTTATGATGGAAAAACAATACTACATTTACGTAATCACAAGTTGTTGCTTTTCTGTCAGTCTGGACTGATATGGATGCACCATGTAAAAACACCACAATAAGACTTGGGTGTTTTTGTCTTTTGCATATTTTAAAATCTCCAATGTAGGCTTATGGATTGTTTTTAATGTTGTAGTGTGTTGGGTAAAAGACTGGGTAAATCAATGAGAGTGGTTGCAGAGGCAGTGAAAGCAATGTCACAAGAAGATATTTTATCGTTTGAAAAAGCAGGGGAAATTACTATTGCTACTCACTGCTTGAAGCTGACTGATATCAAGGTTTCATTTTTTTATTCTCTCTCTCAAAGAACACCATGATGTTCAATTGTTGTTTTAACTTCTGCCATTGTTAAAAACCAATGCAATAAACATGATTTGTAACATCTGCTTGGATCAACTTTGATTTTAAAATTGAAGCTGCTTCATCTGTTTACATTATTGTTGGCATTGTAGATTATCCGTGGATTTAAACTCCCTGATGGTGTGACAGAAGAGCAAATGGATGCAGCTGGTGATGGTGAGGAATTTCTGTTTAAATAATTAACTAATTAACTAATGCTTAATAATAATAAGAATAATAATAATATCATGCATGTAACAAACATGGCTTTTTAGGTGATGTTTTGGTTGTACTGGACTTGCGCCCTGATGAGTCATTGTTCGAAGCTGGTTTTGCACGTGAGGTATTATTTAATACCACTTTGTTTCATTTTCATGATAACCCATAAACAAGTAGAATATTTTCTTTTTAGTTAATCCAATCGAAAGTCATTTACTTGCCGATTCTCCTATCTTTTCTTTATCGAATGATATATTAGGCATTTGGTTAATAATCAAACATCTTCCTTGAAAGATTAGTTATATTCTGATAAAAAAGAAAAAAAAAACTACTGTTGTAGGTTGTTAATAGAATCCAAAAGTTACGGAAGAAGTCCGCACTGGAACCAACCGACATGGTGGAGGTCTACTTCAAATCATTGGATAAAGACACATCAGTCTCTGCCCAAATGTTAAGATCCCAGGTAATTCGCCTTTTTTTTTAAAATTAATGTAAGTTAGCTTTTATTACTTTCGGATGATATTAGAACTTGCTGCTATTTTATTTGTTTTGGCAGGAAACATACATCAAAGAGGCACTAGGCTCTCCATTGCTCAACTTTAGCTTGATTCCAAAACATGCTGTAAGATTTCTTTTTTTGATGGTTAATTCTGTAAGTTTTTGTTTGTTGCATCTTCCCCTACTGATACTAGTAAATTTGGTGCAGGTGGTCATTGCTGAGGAGACCTATCACAACATCTCAAATTGTGACTTTAAGATAACGTTATCAAGAGCAGCATTAGCGTTTAACGAAAAGGCAATCCTTGAAGAATTATATTCAGGTTACCCTTTGTTTCTTTTCATCAAATATAGCTATGAAAATAATCTTTGCCATTGATTTTCTTAATCTAAGGTGATTAAGTCGGTTGCATGGTTTGTATTATAAGGGTGGTTTGTAATTGATCCCTCCCCTATATATATGTATATATGTTGGTTATTGTATTTAAGGTTTGTTTTGGGCAGCAGGGAATACAAAATATGCACAAGGGTTGCAGATATATTTGTTGTCAAGGGACCACACCAATCTCAGATCAGAATTTCAACTGGGAAATGGGAAGGTTTGTGTTATAAAAGAAAAAACAAACAAAAACGTGTCTTTCTTTTGTTAGTGTCTGAATCGAGAAGTGATGAATGAGTTTGTGCAGATAAAAGTGGATTGCATCGAAAATCAGCCTGCTGTTGATGTGGTGTTGGGAAAACACGTATTTTTGACGGTTGGAGATTACCTTGCAAGCACGAAAGCTTAATCTTTGTGATAACGGAATTTTGACGAAAAGAAAGAATTGTTACGCATACAAGGTTGCCAAATAGTTATATTGTTTAAATTGAAATTAACTGCATATGTTTTTGGAAGGAAAAAGGGGTGTTATTTTGTGAGTTTTTGAAGGCATTGTAGACTACTTGTAGACTTGTAGTAGTAAAGATTGTGTGTTTTGTTATTTTGCACTTTTGGTTCAATTTTGTTGCAAGTATTATACAAAGCTGTCTGTTGCCTAAAAGTTGGTATCTAGAGTTGTTTTTAATATAGATACTTCAGTCATCCTCTTTATTTTGTTAACTATGCATTTTTATAATAATATTGTTTTTATTTTTTGAGATTTAAGTATATATCAGTTGATAATGTTACATTTTTATGATAATATTTTGAAATGTTATTATTTTTCCAAACTAGCAAGAATCTCAGAGAACCCAATTACAAATGAAAGGAGTTGGTGTGAAATAAATAAATAAAATGGGAATGATAATAAAAACTACTGTTTGGTTTGATATTATATAATGGAATCATTTTTGTACATTTATTAATTTTCATTCCTGATCAAATTGGGGGAATGAAAATTTTATTTCGACCTGGTTCTTTTTTTCATGCATTATTCCATCTATGGATGTTAAATAAAACATCTTTTGTATTTTCAAATTGGAAAACATTTTTTTAATGTGAAAGAATTTTTCATTGATTATATTGGGTTAACCAAACAACATTCCTATTCCCATTCTTCTACATACTAATTTTCATTCCCATTCCCATTCTCCTGCATTCTCATTTTCATTTCCATTCCCTGAAAGGAACGAAACCCCTCAATAATGAACAAATGCAATTTATATGTTAAGATTTTAATAAAACGAATTACTAATGAAATTAATAGTTGTATAATAATATAGATTACATGTTGGCAACCAACTTCATAATCATTCAAACATAGATCGATCTTGAAACCCAATTGTTTTCTTTGTTTGGGCTTTTTCACAGTAAAAATATCTTTAACATCTCTTGGACTTTATAGCTTCCGGGAGATTTTGGATATGATAATAAATAGATCTTTATCGTGGTCATGGTGACCATGCCGTTTTGTCTCCTTTTTTATTTTTTTTGGTTGACTTTTTATCCTTTTGATTTTTGCACCTTGTAGAATCTTTTCTCGTGTTTCTTCATTATTATATTTTATTTTCTTCATTGCGGTCTAACAAAGTCAGTCCGCCTTCCCAAAAAAAAAACATGTAGGGAATAGGATACTAAAACTAAGGGGGGTCATTTACGAAACATTTACTGGGTCACTTACCAATATCATTTACCTTATAGATTGAGCATGACAAGAACCGAGAGTCTTATATAGTAAGTGTGAGAAATAACGCTCATCTTGTAAGCACTTATATAAGATGCTTACTAACAATTCATTCTTATAACCAAAAATGTTGCACGATAAGGTAAATGAAAAAGATACTTTTTACCGGTAAGCACTTATCTGGTAGAAATTTGGTGAACGACCACTAAATGCAAGGAGTCATGTAGTAAGTGCCGTAAAGTGGTTTTTTTCCCTATCGTATTTGGTTTCTTACAATGGTTAAAAGAACCAATGTAGGAAGCTCTAAATATATCATTAAAATAAAGTATATGTTAATGTGGAGAACATGATTGAAGTAAAAGTGTATTATTTTGCTCCGGATACCAATTTTTATGCATTTCACTCTTTACTATCTCAAATGTATTGGAGTAAAATGGAGATGCTCTAGTATCACCTGGAAAAAATTAACCAATTTCGAAGAGAAAAAACCATTGCTAACTATAACTGGTAAAATTTTCCGAAGAAAAAAACATTGTTAAGTGTAACCGGTCCAATAAGCAATCATTATTTTTTATATTATTGTTTATCTGTTAAGACAACTTTTAGGGTGCGTTTGGTACACAGAACAAGATTGGAAAAATAAATACATAGGAAAAAGAGATGTAAACGATTTTAGAAAGTTTCACCCGAAACGGGCTAATCCTCTTTGTTGAGAGAACTCAACAAGATGATCACTATTCTTTTAAGGTAGAAACATACCGTATGAACATTTTGATTACACAAGATTTAAATACTTGAAAAACACTCAAGTTCTAGCTATTTTTATACTTCACAATATGGATGCTAGCTGGATCTATCTTACATATTTACTTTAGTGTGAAGAATATGATAAGAACATAATGGAGTTGGTAAGGTTTGATAAGGATCAATGCTTAAAGTAATTACAAGGTTCTAGTTTTTGAGAGCCAATGTCTCCCAACATAATAATCTTCAGAGAAGACTACAACATCACTAGGGAGATCCCTTTCTTCCTTGACAACTATGGTTTGTACTAGTGGGTAGAAATTCGTGATGCAATTCAAAAGTCCAAGACAAGGTTCAATGAGTATGTCGATAGAACATTGAATAGGTTGTTTGAAAGAATGTCCAAAATTAAAGAGATACCACTTCTGCCAACTAAGACTGTTTCTCAACGAGGAAAGGGCAAGATCACTGGTGAAGAACCATCTAACAGAAATGAGCATCAAACCAAATACTCGTTGGATGAACTATTTCCTCACTTGGAAGCTCCTAACTTATCCATGCTAAATCTTTCCTTGCCCGTAAAAGAACCATATGTTCCTAGCACTGTTCATATCAAACATGAATATGGACTTACCTTCACAAATGTGGAAGGGAAACTCTGTTTTCAGAAAGTTTCTAAATTTCACTTTGTCTAGTATCACATCTTGAATATCTACTCTCTTGGCTGAATGAAGATACTCATGGACAAATGATAGATTCAAAGATAGGAAAGAACTCAAAAAGAGAAGAGATCAGGAGAATCGGTACTTGGTTATCTATTCAAAAAATAGATGTAATTTCTTTTTGTATACTTTCAACAATACTTCTTCTTATTTTGTAATTTTCATTATATTTTTGATCTTTTGTTCCAAATATTAATGAAGTTTCAGCGAAGTACTCTACCCATCAGTATTGAAAAAGATCCCTCAAAATAGTAAATGGGACATGTATATTATGACTCTTCTTTCCTTACTGTTTTCTTAAGCAGTCTTCTTTTGTTGCTTTGTCATCATTAACTAGGGGGGAGATTGTTGATCCAAACTCTCTCAAGGACTGATGAGTTGATGATGATCATCACTTATACTTAGTGAATAAGTGGTTAGTCTAGTTATTTAGTTTCAGCGGGTATCATTGAGTGTGTTCAGTGATCCCTAATAATGCACACTGTAAATTATATCATGTTCTGTGCCAACGATTATTATCGAGTCCATTAATTGATCATTGACTATGTATGTTACATTATGCAGCATTCCTCAAAGACAACTCATGTCAAAAGAAACATTCAGCAATGTCGAAGAAGTAGCTGACAAAAAAGTAAAGGCTGATCATGATCTAAAGTGGAATTAAGTGGCATCATCCTTACTTTCTCAAACATGAGAATCAGAAGCCAAAACCCATCTATCACTGAGCACACCACCCAATGATTCTTTTAGCTGATCATAGTCCTTGTAAAGAAGATTAAAAAATTTGCCTTAATTCTCTTTTGCACAAAGGACGATCAAAAGCTTCACAACTGACTAAAACATGTTCCTCTTGTATGAAATCAACCTTGGAGCATCTATTTTGGAGAGTCAACTAAAGGACTGTACTAACAAATGGTACACATCTACAAATCAGGACATCTTTCCATAGATCATTCTCCAGCGCACACGTGGAAAGTGAATCTATGCCCTCATTAAATGCAAAGGGGATAAACACTAGAGAAGGCCTCTCTTTTCTATGAGCGAATATTTTACCTTCGTCCATCTCTATCTTTCCTAGTCTTTCTTTTCTATGTATTCTACTTTGTGCATAAAGTAAAAGCTTAGTTTCTTAAGATTGGTTAGATTAGGTTTATCCTATTCTTATTCACCAACAATCTTGTAAATTCTGTTATTGGTTTCTAAATCAATAAACATCAAATAATTTAAAAAGTAAATCATTGTGTTAGGTTTGTATTCAGCCTCCCCCCTTCTACCAACTTGTGTTACTTGAAGACCCTTACAGGACCAACAATGGCCTAATTGGGTCTCTATTTGTTAGAATATATAAATCAACATAGAATAAGGTAGGAGAAGCTATGGAGAATCAACCATATGTTTTATTCAATTAACTCTTTCTACATGAAGCTAAGAACACAGTTTCGCACACTAAACACTATAGTCGACTCTCATAAGCTCTCCATTAGCAAACCCACTCCTATTTATGGACTATAAGAGTTTACATCATTAAGCCTAAGCCCAAGCCCATACAATTACATGTAAAGCCTAAATACATTGATTATAGGCTAAACAATACAAAGCTTACTTTATAAAACTTCTATTTATATTAGAATAATATTAATTGTTCTAACATTCTCCCCTAAATTTTATAAAGGAAGCATCTCTAGTCTCCCCCCTACTTTCTTTAGAAAACTTGATTAATGTCGGTTACCGAAATGATCTCAAGCTCCCCTTCAAAGTAAGCACGTAGTATTCACCAATGATCGGAAACATCCAAGTACCAGGAGAAATATGACGTAAAAGAACTACTTCTTTAATCTCTCACTATTCAAAAGGTTAGCGGATTTCCTAAATTCATTCAGAACTAAAGACAACAAAACATTGACTTAGTCTTCTCAGCCAGACAAATGATCATCGGTACTCAGAAGTCTAGATCGCAACCATAACTCTAGAACACTGATTGCAATCTCTCAAAATTCTGGTTGATCAGGCCTCGACAGTGATAGAAAGCACTCAACGGTCTAGCATCTACAGGAATTCCAGAACAGTAACTGATAGCACTCAATGCTCTAAGAGATCAGGTTAACACTGATTGGAAGTAGTCAACGGTCTAGTATCCACGAGGAAAAACTCCAGAATAACGATTGCTGAAGCTCATGTATCTAACCAATCTGGCCAAATACTGAATCTGATCACCAACAATCTGAACCTTGTATTCAAATCAGACTTATCTTCAAAGATCGTGAATAGCGGGGAATCGAGATAAAATATAATTTCCTTGAAGAAAGGAAATTAAATTTAGGCTTATATCGAGCTTTCTTGAATTTGAACTCCATAGCATCAACATGGAGTGAAACTTGAAACATTTAAGAACCGGGAATTTCGAAGCATGAAATTATCAGAATCTGAATAAATCTGGATCATTTCTGGAATTGATCAACGAACTGACCCCAATTTCAACAAACATGGCCCAACAAGAAACCAAGGCTAAAAAAAAGACATGTAAACTTAGTTGATCTTCCGGACTACCAACTCTTTGAAATCACCAACTATGGTGTTCCCGGATTGAGTGTAGAGAAAAACCCAAACTTGTGAAATTTTCCCGATCAAATAACCTTTGAAGTGAATTTCCCAATTTGACAATTTTAGAGTGCCCTTCCCGATCAAACAAGCAAACTAATGTTCCTGAGCTCGAACCGGTAAACAATTGTCACTTTGAATTACATTCGACTAATGAATTGAAAGCAAGCTGTGTACCCGAGAACATAATGAAGAGACCGAGAATCATTCATGAATCAGTAACAAAATGTGCACGCATCCGATTAACCATGATCATAGGGAAAAAATCTGTGGTACCCGGTAAACCTGGAGATCAAAAACACCTTGTAATCGGGAACCATATAAGGAACCAGGAATTGATGTTTCAAGTGAAGATCAATAACCAAAATGTAATAAAAAAAACAATCCAATCCAGGGAAACCATACACAAATCAATAATTTTGATACGCATCCAGGAAACTTCCAGGGAACTTAACCATGTCATTCAGGGAACTCGAACTCAATCACTGTAATAACTGGAACTTAAAGATCATTCAATTATTTAAAATTAGAGAACTTGGGGGCTTAAATTATTAATTTATTTAAGATTAGCGGCCAAAGTAGTATTTTGTGAAACTTCTTAATGGAAAAAGGCTTAGGCCATTTTGGGAAATATATTAAAAAGGCTTGGGCCCAAAGCCCAGGGTATAAAAAGGAGGATTAGGGTGGATTTTACCCTTTAGGGCAAAAATCTCATTTCCCCAGATCTGTGTGAGTGTGTGTGTATTGGGGGCAGAAGGAAGGCAACGACATCATCATCATCATCATCATCGTCATCGTACATCCTTTTGGTAAGATTTCTTAGTCTAGATCTAATTATGTTAATGAATCTTGTCTAGGTGATAAGTTATTACCCATTAGATAGATTGATATCAATTTTGGGGATTTGATTCATGATTTCAATCGGTACTGGATTGAGATTAGTCTACATTTCTAGGGTTTCGAGTATCCCCGACTTGGAATACTGGAATCCCGACTCAGGTTTGGTAAATCCGACTCCCGGAAATCCGACTTGGATTATTACCAAATCCGACTCGGATTATTACAAAATCCGACTCGAATTAGTTGAAGTCCGACTCAGATTGTTTCCAAGAAAATCCGACTCAGATTATTACAAAATCTGACTCGGATTAGTCGAAGTCGGACTCGGATTGTTGTCCAAGAAAATCCGACTCAGATTATTACAAAATCCGACTCGGATTAGTTGAAGTCCGACTCAGGATTTATCTCACAAAATCCGACTCAGGATTTGTGATATTTTGACCCTTAGGAGTTATTTATGAGGAGGAGTCTCTAGTGAATTCTTTGGGAAATTTCAGCCTATGCCCAAAACCCTACCCCAACACTAATCTCCTACCCATACCTTCTCCCTCTTTGCGCCCTATGCCCAAAATAGGGCGTTATAGAGGACATTATAACGGATCAAACTAGTAAGTCAAACAAGGTTGACAAAATAGTACATTAAAACCTAAAGTTAGGGCCGTTAAGGGCCGTTAAGAGGGACGTTATGGGACGTTAGGAATCCTTTGACCACAGTTAACCAAATTTTAACGAAGATTGGGCCGTTAGGGACGTTATGAGGGACGTTATGGTCCGTTAAAGGGCGTTATGGTCCGTTAAGGGCCGTTATGGCCGTTAAGGGCCGTTAAAGACCGTTACGGGCCGTTAAGGACCGTTAATTAGGGTTTTTCATTTTTTTGTCCGATTACGCATGTAACACGTGCTTTGTGTTTTTTATCCAACCCATTATTGTCCTTACAATCAGTGTAGTCCATTATAAATGGACGTAATACATGAAAGAAGCCATCCATCCCAATTTGTTATCTGTTTTGTGTTTTGAACGAAAATGAGTTCTCAACACTATAAAGTTTAGTTGTTCATTGCGGGTGGTGGTTTTTGGGAGCAAAACAACTAAGGAGGATGGGAGTATTCAACGCACCTTCCAGTTCGTCGTGTGTGGATTCCGGTAAAGATTACACATTCAAGGATGGTCAGTTATATCGAATCAAAATGTGGTATGGATACTTCTGTTGGTGTTACTAGACTTGCGTATACCGAGTCTGGTAATCTTTATATTGTGTGGAATGATGAAGAGTTAACGCAGTTCTTGGAATCTGTTGCCGGATTGGAGCCTCCGACAACACTTTATGCATATGACGATATTTCGGTGTGCAGTGGAGACAATGTTGAAGGTAATTTGAACATCGGAGACGATGTGACTGCTGGTGATGATATTCAAAATTATTACCAGACTCAATTTGAATATGAAAACCAACATGCATACGGCTATAATACCTCCACTTCTTATGTTTCCGAAACACAACCACCACCAGAAGAAAACGAAGATGAAGACGAAGACGAAGACGAAGACGAGGAAGACGAAGAAGGAAATGACGATCCCGACAATTATGTATACGAAATACCTGATCTTGATCCTGTAAGATCATTTCCTGGAAATGATGATTTTCATGATTTGCCTCC
>LUCG01105432.1:0-12839 GCA_001633085.1 Carthamus tinctorius
GGTAAAATAGTGGAAAGCTGATGTGACGCTGATGTGGCAGTTGGGTAGTGTGGGTTGCAGTGGATCGACAGCGGATGGCCTTACCGCTACGACCAACAGTAACCCCCCATTTTATCAATTTATGTAACTATCGGATTACGTATGATCGAAACGTATAAAAGTCATAAATACCAAAATGGACCGATTAATCAAAACCCCCAAAGTCTTATATTATGAAGTCAAGTCCAACATCAACTCACATCCAACCATTACAAACTCCCTTCAAACTCCATGCGAATTAATCCTTCCACGTTGCATTAGTTACTGAACAAATTGGCCGTCGACCACCACGAACCACCACAAACCGCCGCACTCCTCCTCCACCATCAGCGGTGTAGCAATGGAGCAATCAGCCAAGGATAAAGTTCCTCTTGCCCTTTGCACTTTATTGCTTCTATCCTTCGGTTTCATGTATCTTTTATCGGAACAAAACCCATCGGTATCCATAACCGCCTTAAAACAGAAGCTTTATCCTTCAAAACCATCATCATCCAAGGTAAATTAGCGTCGTGGTCTATATATACCTTTTAAAGATTTTCTTGTACACATATGAAACTGAATATTATGCATTATTCAAGGTGAATAAATACAGTATTCAAACTGAATAATACTGAATGTTGTATTATGCCGTTATTCTTGAATAATGCATAATATTCAGTACTATGTATAAATAATAATAATACTGAATGTTGTATTATTCAGTTATTCACCTTGAATAATGCATAATATTGAGTCTGAATAATCTTGTATCATCTTGTGATTGCAGGCCAACACAAGTATGTATAAAGATGAGTTAGAAATAGCATTGGAGGGAGCTTCCATGGCGAACAAAACCGTGATCATAGCCGTTGTGAATAAAGCCTACACGGAAGGCGATAAACCGATGCTGGATATCTTCTTAGATGGGTTTTGGCTAGGAGAAGATACACGGAAACTGAGGAACCACCTTTTGATCGTGGCGGTTGATCAGACGGCGTTTGAACGGTGTAGGTTTCTTGGATTACACTGTTACAAACTGAAAACGGAGGGTGGGGATTTCGTCGGAGAGAAGGTTTATATGTCGGAGGACTTCATAAAGATGATGTGGCAACGGACGCGATTTCTCGGCGATGTTCTCCGGCGTGGATACAACTTCGTCTTCACGGTAAGTCCGTTTTTTGCTAATGAAGATTTGGCTCTTCATCAATGCATTTATTTAGGTGCGTTCTATTTACTATTTAGGAACGTATACCATGTGAATTGAAAGCTGCCCCCCTCATAAATCAGAGAAAATGTTACAAAATAAAGAGAGAAAAAGAAAACCTTTTCGGTACTCTTAAAAGTCATACTGGTCGTAACATCTTTGGGAGGAACAATGGATGACATCCCTGTCTACCAGGTTCGATTCATGGGTGAGCATGTGGCGATATCTTGACTATGGGTCGGCTTGTGGGTGGGTCCATGGTTGCCGAGGATTAGTCGGGTGCCCAAATGAATCCCGAATACCTCGTCGACTTTGTGCCGGGACATATGCATGAATTATTTGCCGTTAAAAAAGAATTCTTAAAAGCCATAAATGCATCAAAATAACCCTAATTACCTATAAATAAACTTTCTATAAAGTAACTTAGATTTTTCTAAAAAACCTAAAAGTTTTGGGTTAAAACTAATATTAATATTATTGCTTGGTAAATCACTTGTAAAACATCTAATAAAACCCCATCTATCATATTTTATCCTGCTTAGTTATTGTTATTCTATAAAATAATTATATTAATATAATTTTATAATGATGGTTTTTACGAAAACCTTACGTTATTTATTTATTTATAATATATAATATTATTTATAAAGTGTTATAATATAAACTATATATATTATGAAATTATAAAAAATCAAAATTTAATTTATTATTCTGGCCGGTACAAATTTGTTCAACTATAACACATATATAATTGTTTTAATAATGTACGTATTGCTTAATGAGATCGTTAAGTTTATAGGATAAATTACTCTACATATAATAATGTTGATTATTTTGGTAAAGTTGAACAATCTAAAAAATCTTTTTTATGAAATAAATTCCTAACTCTTTTTGTTAAATTAAATTATACTATATAATAGATCAAGAAATAAATTGGTTGTGTGTTAGTTTTTTATATGATTTTTTTTTTAAATTCCTACAAAAACGTTCTAAACCAATTTTATATTTTTGTTGTGGTCAATTTTGAGATTGTTTGTCCCAATACACACTGCATCTCAGAAACAAAGACATATAACAATTTCAAAAATGTATCAATGATAATTCTCCCGAGCTACTTTCACCAGACCAATTTTAAGTGTTTGTTCCATGGTCGTCGAAGATTAGTCGAGTGTTCATATAAATCTTGAATACTTCATCGACTTCATGTTGGAACGTATGTGTGACTTATGGTCACACAAAACAACATATGGCAAAATGATCTAACTGAAAAAAGATATCACTTTTTACTTGCATACATTAATTTATGTAAGGTCAAACAAGAATTATTCATATTAAATTGGACCTGTTTTTTTATATATTATTTAGCATGACTTGGAGCTCATGATCATGTTTGTATCTGATTTTCAACCGCTGCAAATAGGAATAAAAAATTTATATTTCTTTTCTCTTTATCCAAAGATGGTTTAGCTTATTGGGTACCCTTGTTCTTTAGGGGATGTTATCCTCAGTTGATCAAGGTTCGAACCCCGTGGGGGACGACTTGTTACAATACCTAGCTCTTGGACCGATCCATAGGACCGGTTCAGGGGCGAGTTTATGGGCCGGTCTATAGGACCGGTTCATACACACAGGAGATTATTCGGTACCTGTTTGGATCCGAATACCCTCGAAACATGTGTACTCCATTTGTCGTTCAAAAAAAGTAAAATGATGTGTTTTTCGTAATTATTGGGATAAAAGAGACAAAGTCACAAAACCCAACAATACTGCATACAAGTCACAAATAAGTTTTAGAGTAAATTACGGATTTGGTCCCTATGGTTTGAGGATTTTTATGGATTTGGTCCCTAAACTTTAGTAATTGCGGATTTGGTCCCTATGGTTTGCAATTTCTTTTGGATTTGGTCCTTGGTAGTGCAAATAGGCAGGGACCAAAACCAATAGAATTTGCAAACCATAAGGACCAAATCCAATAGAATTTGCAAATGACAAGGATCAAGTCCAATAGAATTTACAAACCACAGGAACCAAATCTGTAATTATTAAAATTTAGGGACCAAATTCATAAAAACCCCCAAACCACAGGAACCAAATCCTTAATTTACTCTAAGTTTTATATGTTTCAAATGTAAAAAAGCAATATTTATATTATTTGTTTTACAAGTGAAACTTTCTTAATTATTTCTTCCGCCACATATATGATCCTAATAAACATTTTACATATTAAATAACATTATATAAAAGTTAAAAATTTTCATATATGTTAATTATTTTATATATGAACAACATATGAAAACTATTGTTTGTAAGCTTGTTGTAATTATTTGTACAAAGCTTACAAATAATATATCCATATACTATTCTGTATACAAAACAACACATGAAAATTCAATGTTTATACAGTGTTGTTTTGTATATAAAACTTTCATAATTAATTTCTATTCCATACAAAAAATGTGCTAAACATTTTACGTATAAAACACATGCTGGATTTTGATACATGTTATTTCATATGTAAAAACACACACACACACACACACACAAAAACTAATTCAAAGTTTGTACCATAAATTCGATACAAATTGTCTAATATGGATATGACTTTTATGCATGTATGACTTTTCTATTTGTTGAAATTTGATTAATTAGTTGACTAATGATTGAAAGTTGAAATCATTACAGGACACAGATGTATTATGGCTAAGAAACCCATTTCCAAGACTCACTCTCGACGAAACTGTTGACTTGGAGATCAGCGTCGACCAATTTAACGGCAATCAGTGGTCGGAAAACAACCTTATAAACACCGGTTTTTACATGATCAAGTCCAACAACAAAACCATTGCTTTATTTGACGAATGGTATGGGAGAAGAAATAGCTCAACTGGGAAGAAAGAACAAGACGTTCTTCTTGACCTAACCAGAGAAGGAGCTTTCAAAAGGTTGGGCCTTAGGGTTAGGTTTTTAGACACCATTTATTTCAGTGGATTTTGCCAAAATAGTAGAGATGTTCATGTGGTTTCCACGGTTCATGCCAATTGTTGCCGGAGGATTAAAGCCAAGGTCGCCGATCTTGTTGCCGTAATTCATGATTGGAAGAGATCACTAATAACTAACATTTCCGCTAGCAATGAAACGATGGAATTTAGATGGTCTACGCATTCGGCTTGCCAAAATTCATGGATTTCTTGAAGCTTTTTTGTTCCACATTCCATTGTAGTACTTGATATATTTGTGGTTGTAGATTTGATTATATATGCACGATTAGTTGTGAATTAGTTTTCGTACTTTCAGATTGTTTGAATATTCGAATTTTATTGTCTATTGTTATAAATATCTAAGTATAATATTTTTCTAGCCTATATATGTTCTCAATTCTTGATCATAAGTTATCTTTTAGTTGATAAATTTTATATCGGTTGATAAGTAAACTATTAGTTAAATCAATTTACATATAGCTTTTCATCATATATATTTTATAAAATTCTTTTAGTTTTATGTAAAATAATCAATGGTGAGATAGATCTCCAAGTTTATTTATTATTTTTTTGTTGGTTTGATTGATCCACATGTATTTCGAAAAACTTGTAAAAGTCACTACTAATTGACCTTTATTTATTTCTTTTGACTTTTTTAGATCTCGTGCTAATTCGTCAAATGAAATTTAAATTTTAAAAATAAGATTTTGTTGCTCTAAAATCATACGTATTAATATTATTTCTATTCAATAAATAAAAATACAGTAATCCAAATCAGATTTTTATATATTAATTTTCTTTTGGAATTTGCATTTTCTTTTTGATAATTGTATTTACGTGATTCATGATAAATATAAACGGGACAACAAAGTTTAAAAATATGATTTTTTTTTCTTATTTTGGTAGTGTTTTCAAAGTTTTAACATTTAAAAACATGGCAAAAGAAATATTTTTAGCAATTGAAAGATTTTATATATAGTAAACATTTGTATTTAATATTTTATTGTTATTTTTTTAAATTAAGTGTTCCAAAAATAAAAACAAGATGCGTTTGGTTGTAAAAAACTGTTTTCATTTTTCTAAAAATACGTTTTTTTACGTTTTGAAAGAATGGAGTTGAGTTTTCATTTTCAGTTTTCTATGAAAATTTAAAAAAAAGGGTTTGGTTAAAATGGTGGAGTTTTCATTTTTCATTTAGAAAATTAGAAAACACTTTTAAAAAACTTTGGAAAACTACTAAAATCAGTTTTCTACTTTTCTAATGTGTATAGGATTTTTAGAAAATTAAAATTTTGGTTTTATTAGAAAACTTTTGAAAACTGATTAAACCAAACGTGGTTTTCTAACTTTTCATTTTTCTTAAAAAAAATTCTAGAAAACTAAAAAAAATTCTAAAACCAAACGCGTCCTTAATAATTTTGATATTTTACAAAGACATACTATCTCAAGTCCAGAGGAAGGTTCATACGAGAAGCATTTCAATTTAAGAAAAAACGATGAACAATCTCAGCCACACATCTTAGGTTACGGTGGACGTGATCACGGAAGATTGACGCGATTCATGGGAGAGTAGAGATTATTAAAGGGGGGACCACAGTTAAAGCCACCTTTATTGACCGAATGAGTGACTGGGATTGCTCCTCACGTTTTATTAGAAAGTTATGTTTTTCATTTGAACTTTTTTCCTCGCATCCTAGCTTAAAAATAAATAAAAACTTCACAATATCTAAATGAGAATAATTTTATTTATATATAATTTAAAGTATTACAAAAACAAACATAAGTACATAACTCTGCTTAATTACCGTCGATGCCAAGAATTCTTACATGCTATATGCTCCGTCCATTTAAACCTAGACAAATCATCGCCGGCGGCAGCCTTGAACCTCTTCCAATCATGAAGAACGGCGATCAGATCGGAGACCTTGGCTTTAATACTCCGGCAACAATTCGCATGAATGGTGGATACCACCTTAACATCTCTACTATTTTGGCAAAATCCACTGAAAAATACCGTGTCTAAAAACCTAACTTGAAGCCCTAACCTTTTGAATTCCCCGGCTCTCATAAGATCGAACAGAACGTCTTGTTCTTTCTTCCCCGGTGAATAACCTTTCGCTTTGTACCATGTGTCGTACAACTCGATGGTTTTTTCGTTCGACCTGATCATGTAGAAACCCGTGTTGATCGGGTTGTTGACTGACCACTGATCGCCGTTAAAATGATCGACACTGATTTGAAGGTCCAAGCTTTCGTTCGTTAATCTTGGAAATGGATTCCTTAACCACAATACATCCATATCCTGTAGATTTCGACAACAGAAAGAAGAGGGTTAAGTACACGTGAGACCAGTCTCTTTTCTTGAGATCGTATTTTTATACTTGAAACTTCAAAACAAAATATTTTGAAGGTAAAAAAGAAAATCTGAACTTTTATAGCAAAACAAATCTGAATTTTTACTCCAAAAACATTTTAAAGTATTTTGTTACAAAGTTCTAACTGTAAAAATATGGTCTCAGATAATCTCAAGTCGAAAACTTAAACCAACACTTCATAATATATTATTTTATAGAACCAAATACTTCCATGTCATCTGTTAAAGTGTTACATTGTCTTTATAGTAAGTCACTTAATTTTAGAAAGGGTTAATTACATGGGAGTGTATCGAATTTGTCACGTTTTATTATTGTATGTACTCAACTTTAAAACTTACCGATTAATGTACTGAACCTGCTAAAATTGTCATTGTATGTATCTAACTTTATCTAAACCTACCATTTAATGTATTTAACTTGTCACGAAAGTGTATCCAACTTGTCATGAAATACATTAAATGACAATTTTAGCAAGTTTGGTACATTAATCGGTAAGTTTTAAAGTTTGGTACATACAATGATAAAATGTGACAAATTCGATACACTCCCATGTACTTAACCCTTTTAGAAATCCAAACAAGTTTTTTTAGGATTTATGTATGATATTATTTGAAGAAAAATATCTTATAAAAATAAATGATGTATAAAAGAATATATTATTATATAAGACAATGTTCAAAAATTGTTCTTCAGAAAAAGTAATAGAACACTTTTATTTTAAAAATGTATTAAAAACTTGTTAAAAAGTAAAAAAATGACGTTTTATAAAACTATTGCAACACTTTTTTTATATAACACACAGCTGTTTGGTCCTATAAACTTAGGCTATGTTTGACAAACTAGCTGATAAGCTAGCTGGTGATTGATAAGCTAGCTTATGAACAAATTATGTTTGGCAAAAACTAGCTTATGAGTATGTAAAATGACCAGAAAGGGTATCTTTGAACTTAATAATTAATATTAATGATAGTATAATTGGAAAAAGCTCCCAAAAAGCTACTCAAAGTAGCGTATCAGCTTATGGTACATGTTTGAATGAACTAGCTTATAAGCTAGCTGATAAGATAAGCTAGCTTATTTTTGCCAAACACAGCCTTAATTCTTCTCAAGTCGTTTGTATTGTATGAATGCTCTAACCGAGAATATGAAGTTGTAGCCATGCTTGAGAACATCGCCAAGAAAGAGTGTTCTTCGCCACATCATTTTTATGAAATCATCCGACATGTAAAGCTTCTCGCCATCGTAGGCCACACCCTCCGTTTTGAGCTTGTAGCAATGGAGATTTAGGAAGTTGCATCTATCGTATGCGGTTTGATCGACCGCAACGATTAAAAGGTGTTTGGTAAGCGGGTGCGTATCTAACCCGAGCCAAAACGCGTCTAGGAAGATATCGAGCATGGGTTTATCGCCCTCCGTGTAGGCCTTATTCGCAATGGCTATGATCACGGTATTGTTTTCAGTTGCGGCCTTTGCCAATGCCTCCTCTAACTCATCTCCATGAAACTCTTGGTCACCGTAATTCGTCTGCAAAATGCACGAATTAGGACGGAAATATGGCACGAACGATCAAATATAGATCAACAAGACGCTCACCAACGTTGATGGCGATGGGGACGGTGATGGTGATGGGGATGGTTTTAAAGATGGTGATGGTGATGGTGAAGGTAATGGTGATGGTGAAGGTGAAGGGAATGGTGATATGAGTAGTTTCGGACGATAAAACTTATGGGCTATGTTTGTTAACGATAAAGATCCATCTTTGTTCGATCCAAGATAGATGACAACAAGCGATGCAAGGGAGAAAAGCCAGAGGCCAAGAAGAATTCGGGCCTTCGGGTGTTGATCAACGGGTAGTTCTTGTTCGAATGGTCTCATGACGACGGAAAATGGTGTTTTCCGGCGAGTTTTTGGTGGTGGATGTGGGTGGAGGGATGGATTGATGTTATGTGATGTTGGATGGATGATGGAGTATGATGATGATCATCATGTTGATGAAAAGAAGGGGTGGGAAAGGTTGAAGAAATTGAAGAAATTTGATTGATGAAAGAAAGTAAAGAAAGAGGGAATTTTGATATGATATGATTCAAGCCATTCAAGAGACAACTAACATAACTAACCAAGTGGGATATAGAATGGACAAGCGACTTGTGTGGAAACCAAGTATTACATTGAAACCCTTAGTCTTGTGATTAAATACACAAATAGTCCTTGTACTTTTCCTCTGTCTATACCGTTCCATCTTTTTCGTGTTCTATGACACCCTCGATCCTCGAGGTTGGGTTATAGAGTCGAGAATAAGTGCAACTAGTTCATGAAATATAAATATTGTTGAAGTGACATGAAACAAAACGAAGCAAGTGAACACTGAAAAGTAGAATGTAGTGGACTATTTGTAAGAGTTTAAGACCCTTTTTCTTTGGACGCTTGTTTTGATTCCAGCATAAACCCTTTTTCAAAGTTGGCACGATTGTGCTAAGTGTTAATTCCAAAAAAGTGTTTTAGAGCACAATGGAATTCCTTTGGTATATACCTTTGTTTTAAGTCATAGTTTCCTTTGTTTTTGTCTATCTGGGTGCTTGGTGGCAAGTGTTCCCCCTATACTTTTGAGCTATTCATAAAAACACAATTTTTTGTTCTGCAACTACACCACCCACTATCAAATGGACTTATTGCTCAGTTTCATTCAATAGAGAGTTTGAATTCAATGATTTAGGAGCATAAACGTATATCGAGAGGCCACCTTATTGTCATAAATTTGAAAGAGAACTGAAACTTTGGTGAGTACTACTTTCATAGCTCATTAGAGTTTTAGAATCACAAGATGATTCAATGTGTAACTTTTTGTATATATATAGTTTTTCTTTGTTTGGACCAATAAACCCTCCTATGTTGCGTGAGGATACACCATCCTTATGATGGTGTAACCATGTTATCTTCGTGAACATTTACTTTTGCTTTAATTACATATTTGTTTTGTTAATTCTTGTCTTTCGGTCCAGTTGTTCCACATTGGTTGTTGGTAAAGGTCAGACATTTACCGTTGCAATTGCTTAAAAGACCGAATACTTTCTTAGTTTCTTCCGGTCTTATCCAAAATACCATATACATCACGTTTAATGAGCCTACCTCAAGTTTATGCAATGAATTTCTCGATACCCTGAATGCATTCTTATAACTCGGATGTTTTAGAAAATCATAAAGTGGTCCATCTTGATCTTTTCTCAGGATCCTCACACAACTTGTATATCTTGTTTTACTAATTTTAATCAAATTCAATCTAACAAATAAATATAGTGTAATCATAACTCTAGTGTCAAGAAGTAGATTGATTTGTAAAAACGGTTTCATTTTACTTTGATTCGTTGAAATACCTTTATATATTAATTTTCTTTTATCATTAGTAGTAACATGGATTTATATGAAACATAAAGTTTGTACATATGTTGTCAAACGAAAGGTTAATATGACGGACTTTATGCANGCAAATGTCTATTTTACGTGGTTGTTAGCATGTAGATAACGTGTGTGTGTGGGGGGGGGGACGAAAAGCGTTATAAATATCAAACCACAGAAACGAAAGTCATACTTTCTTCTTATACTTTACTATTCATCTTCGTGTCAAATGCTAGTATATATATAATATGATGAATGTGTAAAATTAAAAATAGAAAACTACAAAGTAAAAAAATAAAATTGAAATACGTTTAAAATATATCGTAGTATATTATATATATGGTATATAATAAAATAATTACATCAAAAAATATTCAATATTAGACTCGTTTCGAACGTATCGACGATACGATTATAATGGTGTAATTTGTAACAATTAAAACGTATTTTTTAACATATTTCAATCAATATTCAATATATGACTAAAATGTAAAATGAAATATCGAAAACTAAAAGGTATAAAGTGAATAAATATTATAAGCTTAGGGGGCTAAAATGTAAATATCGAAAATCACTGATCATCTTCCTGATAAATGTTAGTATTTATAATATCTCCAAGAACTCCTATTAGGGGTGGCCCTAGTGTTGGGCGAAGAGGGCAAAGCTTAGAGGGCATCGCAGGCCAACAGTCAAATAAGGTTCAGTAGACTCATTATTTGAATTTTGTCAAAAAAATGTTACCGCTATTGGCCTCCCGTTTTTCACTCACGATTCGAGACTGTCCGTCCTTCCGCCCCTCACTTACGAGACACATTGTTGCCGATGGCCACCATTGCTCTTGACAGTCGTCTCTCAGCCTCTCACCTTGACACATATTTAAACCCCCGGTCTCGGCTCTCACTCTTAGTTCTCAAATCGCATCTAGTTTCTTTTAAGATTGAACCAAGATGTTTTTCTTTCTTAGTTTCTTATTTACTCATCTAGTGATTTGCTTATTTTTCTTGAATCTTGATGTTTTCTTTCTTAGTTTCTTGATGTTTATTTGTAGGTATCTTGATGATATGTTATCTGAGTGATTTCCTAAAACCTATTTCACTTATTTAAAGTGATTTGCTTATTTGGTTAAATCTCAATGTCGTGTTTTCATGCCATAATTATATACATCTGTGTCTCATAATTTTATGATTGATATTGTCTTTACATCATTTGTGGGTTGATTATTATTAATTAGTTGTATTATACTTGCTAACTCTATACACAAATATTTCCACTTTGTTGTAGTAGTTTTTTTCATATTTGGTTTTTTGGTTTTGATCATTTTGCATTGGATCTACTATCTCCCCTAAAAAAGGTAGCATCCCTATATAAATTTGTATGAAAGTCCGACTAGGTACCAAACCTTTTAAAAATATGTGTTACCTGTTTCTTAGATCAGGACCTTTTTTTTTACTATTCGCCTAGGGCATCCAAAACCATTGGACCGACCCTGATTAGAGCTAAAGGTGACGTTCTCAAAAAGATCAATAGTGTCTAATATGCAATAATATGAGAATGCATGAAAACAAAACGAGAAATTCTACATCCAACCGGCTTCAGAAGATTCCCATGTAAAGCTGAAAATAATAAGTTAAAGTTTCTAAATATGATTTAACACAAGATCATAGTGAAGCATCATCATATTCTTGGACAACATAGTACCATATTAAATTAACCCAGCCCAATATAGTAAATATCAACCTATAACTGGATCTGCGGATTAGGGAGGTGGGATGTATGTTGACCCAACCTCTATCACCAAAGAGTAAATCGATTGTTTCCACTAACACGACCCCTAGGTTGTGATAAGTGTGTAAATCGATTGATCTAGAAAGTAAGAATAGAGGCCCAAGAAATAATTTCTTGCTGCTCTAAAACTCTAAATAAGCATCCTCAATTAACTCCTCATAGTATCATAACATTACTGCCTCTCTGTTCAAGACTACAGAAAAAAACAGAGCAAAAAAAAGGGAAAATTAAGGACAAATTCATAAACAGAACAATCCAGAGATCGGCCGATCCCATACTTGCAAGAAACAGCAATCATATATAGCATATATAGACATCAAATGGGTGGTAAGTGACAAGTAAACAGTCGTTAGAGACATACATAACCATGGGTTTTCCGAGCATTCGAGCACTGGTTTCTCATAAAGAATCAAACTCAGATCCAGATGAAACCTATGGTACATCCTACTTTCTGTTACTTACATAACACTGTAAGTCCTCATAACTTGCATCCAAATGGAAAAGCAGAACAAACAAGTAAAATCTACTGTATGATAGATGATACTAAGGGGCTGTTTTTTTTTATAAATTACCCCTTAAAACCTCTTAAGTCTGAAAACCAAGAGGGTTTGTAGACTTAAGATTGTTTGTTTAAATTTAAGAAAAGGCCTGAAAACCTCGTACCATCCTCTAAAATTTTAAGAGGTGCACCATCCACCTCTTATTAGATGTGAAATCAGACTTCAGACCTCTTAAAAAACAGTCGCACCTTAAGTATATTGACATAACAGAATCTGCCAAAAAAGCAATATGAAGACATATGTTGGGATGATAACAAGAAATCGATACTTCTACGTGTTAATAATAAGAAAAACCGAAAAAATCATTCAGACAGTTATCTTAGCGCAACAAAACTTAATCTGTACAGACGGTTTAATGGAAAAACAACCGAATATCCCCTAACTAACAAAAACCTGTACCAATTTCCTCTTTCTTGTAATCTTGAATCCAATGTCAAATTCCTGTTTCTTGAAATCTTGCCAATCTACAACCATTTCAATGCCGAGATCTCTTCTTTCTTGCCTTATCTACTTCAACCCATTTTTT
>LUCG01105443.1:0-20837 GCA_001633085.1 Carthamus tinctorius
TGAGGCTTAACTGACTTCTCCTTGTCAGTACCATCACGGTTTGCACCCTCAGGCTTGTTTATCCCGGAATCAGAAACACATGTCTCGGAGATACTCTTTGGTTTTGAAAGAATAGGTTCAGACAAAATTGGTTTTCTTGGGATTAAACCAGAAGGATCATCACCAGGCCCTGAGAAACTCTCACATCATATTCAACATTTTCGTCTAAGGTCTTCTTAGGTTTGGTTTTCCTAGACACAGGGATGATTAGAGGGGCGCTATTGGTGCCAACTGCCCAGGGGTCAATGCCTTTCAAAATGTCAATCTGTGATTTTAAGCAAGTAATTTCAGCTTCTTAAGCTATGATTTGACAAACTCTTTTCTCTTCTAATTCCTGAAAAGCTTCCTTTTCCGTATGAGATAAAACACNCTCTTCGAGATCGACATATTTGTTTTGAAGATTTAAGAAAGAAGAAATAGCGGTCTCATATTGATAAGAAAGTCTTGCTGTCTCGGCATCTACCTTAAGCAAGTCTTTCTCCAACGAGCTAATCAAGCTGTCCTTTTCAGAAATAGTGGAAGTAGGTGCAGAAATCTTGACATTTGAGGCATCTAGGTCCAAAACTTTTGACCTAAGGAGACGAATCTCATTCTCAAGTTCTACAATAGAAGGAGGCTTAGTTGCGGAAGAATCCAAAGGTTGGAAAACTAAAACCTCCTCGGTCAAGTCAATCTCTCTGGTGGCATAACTTGAGTTGAGATCATCATAATTAATAGGTGGCATTGCTAGCTTAGGTGTTATGTCTTTGATCCTTTCCCAATTCTCAGCAGTGTTGGTTGGGTCGCTAGCAGGCACAAAGATTGGTCCTTTAGGAATGGAACTAGGACTAGAAGGAGGGTTGATAGTGGGACTATTTGAAGGACTGGTAGTTATGGTGATCGTCTTACCATCTATGACCTCCGTAAATGTAACAGTTGGTCTAACAAAGGTCTCAGTGACACGCCCTCCTACAAAAACAGGCGCGAGCTTGGAGGCAGCCATCTCCTCAAATTGGTACAGGTTGGAGGGTGCCCTATCTAGTACATGGTTATGGGTAAGTCCAAGTCCAGGTTTGGCTCTCTAAAACTCATTTTGATTTGAGTGACTGGTGAGAATGCTCAAGGTTTGTTCAGATTGTCCTCTTTTAAAGTTGTTGTCCTCAAGCTCTTTGATTTTTGTATAAAGTTCAGTTCTTTCCTTTGATAAAAGATGAAATCTGAGCTTGAGTTCATCATGACTACTAAGAAGACTGTCATGTGAATCTTGTAGAGACAAAAACTTATTCGAAAGATCTGACTCTCTTACTCCCGACTCAAGCACTTCACGATTGTAGCACAATGTAATATCCTCAAAAGAGCTTTTGTATAGAGCACTATCGATTCTAAATTTCATGACCAAGGTTCTCTCTTTAATGAGATCACTCTCAAGATCACGAACTTTAGATTCTAAGGTTTCAACAATATCAGACGCATCAGGACCAGAAAATACCTGTGAGACATCCTCATCTCCCTAATCCGACGTACCCTCCAAGCTCATTCCTTCAAAATCAGCCATTTGACAATGACCTTTCACCAAACCTTCATCATCTTCATCGGAGCTTTCTTCCTCACACACCCAATTTTCCTCCTCAGCCATCAAGACTTTGCGCTTTTCCTTCTTTCGCATAAGGGCCGCCTTCCTTTCAAAGTAATCGGCATCCTTCACCTTCTTGGGACACTCTTTGGCGTAGCATCCTGGATTGCCGCACCGGGAACATGTTGGACTACGTCCATCAGATTTTCCAGGTTCATTTGCAGGTTTCTCTTGAGGAGGCACTCTGTTGTTGTTGTTTCCTGATTGATGATGAATGACTTGCCCAGACCCTTGTTGACCACCGCCTTGGTGATTTCCCTGAAATTCACTCCTACCTTGCTCTTGGTAGTTTCCAGAACTGTTCCCATGATGGTTGTAACCCGATCCCTGTCCATGAAGATGCCCAAATCCACTTCCATGTTGTTGATACCCAGACCCATTCCAGTTGCTGTTGCGGTTGAATTCACCTTGATTTCCATAACCCGAGTTTCCTCTCCCCTGGAAATTACCACCAGATCTACCTTGGTATCTTTCACCAGAACTGAATCCTCCTCTTCCAAAATTACTTCTTCCAGATCCTCCTCGAGAGTTACCAAACCTACCGTTGCCACGAGATGCCTTCAATCTGTGCATCTTGTCGGAAAGAAGTGCTAGGGATTCATCGAAGTTGAAGAAATCTTCATCAGATATGAATGGGTCATCAGTGACCACTTGTTCAACATTGAAGTTTCCATGGTGAGAGTGGAAGTTAGATCGTCCATATGACACAACAGCAAGTGCCAGAGGATCCGTCCTCTTAGGCTTATGGCCAGTGACAATTTCTTCGTGTTGCATCATCATGCTGTATACGTCATGGAGACCTATTTGTCTGAGGTTCTGGCTTAGCTGGATGTTAACTGTCACGTTCTGCCATTCTGGGGCCAGACTCTTCAAGAACTTAACGTTGATTTCATATTTGTTCATGTCAATCTTCACCCTTCGCAGATCGTTCACGTAGGAGTTTAATCTGTAATAAGCCTCAGTCAGAGATTCATTTTCCTAAGCTCGAAATCCCTCATAAGCATTCATGGCGTTTTCCCGTTGACTCTCCCTAGCTTTCTCCCCTCCCTGCATTTGTTGTTCGATTTCCAACCACATCACCCTCGCGCTTGTCAGACTATCTACCCTTGAGTACATGTCGTTTGGCAGTGCCATAGTGAGTAGGGCCATGGCACGTTTGTCGACTCCGGTGTGCTTTTTGTTCGAGTGAATACATGTGGTATGGTTTTTCTATTTCGTACGAGGGAAGGAAGGGAGTGTTTGCTGTCTCGGGAACCTCAGCAATGGTCACCGTAGCAACAATTGGTCCTTCGCGTATGGACTTCATGAGGTTTTCGTCTGTGAGTTCAAGAAAGTTCTCCATACGTCTTTTCCATTGTTGGTATTCA
Source organism: Carthamus tinctorius (assembly GCA_001633085.1). Classification (NCBI taxonomy): domain Eukaryota; kingdom Viridiplantae; phylum Streptophyta; class Magnoliopsida; order Asterales; family Asteraceae; genus Carthamus; species Carthamus tinctorius. The sequence continues at coordinate 3,019 of LUCG01105443.1, forward strand.
CCCATTACCAACACAAGTGGTCGAGTGTCAGAGCCGATGCCTATTATCTCATTTGACATGGTTCTCTCTTGGATCGAAGTACCGAGCAGTTATAAAAAAACTTGGTAAAAAGTTAGAACTTTTGAGGTATTCCTGGGAACACATAACCAAGAGGTTAAAACAGTAGGCAAAAATTTTAAACTACACTGTGCAAAAAAAAATCCAATTCGGATTTTGCAAGAATCCGAGTCGGATTCTATAGAAATCCGATACACACACAAAATCCGATTCAGTCAGATAAAATTTAACACTGTGCAAAAGTCCGATACAATTCAGTCAGATAAAAATCCGATTCAGCGAGAGTCCGAGTCGGATTAATGAGGAATCCGATATGGACTATGGGAAAGAGTCCGATACGGATTATTTGGAAATCCGATATGGACTATGGGGAAGAGTCCGATACCGATTTGGGAAAGAGTCCGACATGGATTTCGGAAAAAATCCGATACGGATTTTGAGTTTAAAACAAAGTTGAAATTCGATGCAAACACAGACGAAATCCGGTACGGATTTTGAAGAAATCCGACACGGATTCTTAATACGGAGTCCGATCCGGATTATGGTAGAATCCGACACGGACTTGGTAGAGGGGAAACCCGACACGAATTTGGAGATAATCCGATACGAATTTGTGAAGAATCCGACACGTACTCTTGGAAGAATCCGGTATGGATTTGAGAAGAGCGAAAATCCGATACGGATTCAAGGAAATCCGACACGGATTATGGTGAAATCCAGTACGGATTCTGGAAAAAGGAGAGTCCGGTAAACAGCATAATCCGACTCGGATTTGAGCTCAGGGAGGTGATCCCACGATTGAGCAGAGTCAGATTGGGATAAAAAGCTCTGAAAATCAGATATAAGGGAATAAAAAGTGATAAAAACAAGTAATAAAACCTTTTTAGAAACACTTATCACTTATCAAATCAACTTAATAGATTTTGAAATCAACAGAATGAAGAAGATGAGAGGTCAATATTTACTTGGGAGAACCAAAACCAGAAGAAATCAACCGAATGAAGAAGATGAGCAGATATCGGATTCTTAGAGAGAGTGACGTATATAAGCGGCTCTGAAATCAATACTGATTCTCATACGTAACCCTACATTAGGAAGAATAATTTCCTTTTATAGGGAATCTTACAAGTTACACAAAGCCCCCTTGGGGTATAAAGAAAGTTACAATAATGGAACTAAACTAAACAAAGCATTAAACTAGAAATAGGAAATTACAAAAGAAGCCCTCTGACTTCTTGACAACACTAAAGTCAGGGCCTAACACTTAGTCTCAGACGGCCGAATTCAATTTTAATTCCATATTGCCAAGGATGTAGTCTAGACAAAGTCTAGATGAACCTTATCAAAAAAAAAAAATCGACCGTCGGTAATACCGTTTTTTTAGTAGTGTTAAATATATATACATAAGTGTCAAATTTATTATAAAATTAAGAACGAATATTTAAAACTTACATAATGTAAGGACTAGATATGTAATTTCTCGAAGATTTTTTAACAATATAGTTAACAACGTTAGATGTAGGAACAAAAATAGATGTAAATTGAAAACCATAAACATGAAAAAAGAAGTTTTTAAACACAAGGACAGAAACTATTATAAACATTAAACCACAAGGACTAACATTATAGTTTACTCTATTTCCTATAACGAGATGAATGGTTATAAGCTACTACAACAAAGTCGAGTTTATAGGATGTCGAAAAAATAGACCTTCTTAATAGACCACTTTATAGGACTTCATTTATAGGACCAAAAATTAGTGTCCTATGTAAAGACGTAAGAAGTTTATACGATGCTTTAAAGGCGTCTTAACAAGTTTTTAACGACACATTTAATACAAAGTGTCGTATTAGCTATTTTATAGGACACTTATGAGAAAGTGTCCTATAAACCCATCTTCTTTTAAGATATTTGTTTTTATAGGACATTTTTTTAAATAATGTCCTATAAAATAGCTAATATGACCTTTTTTTTTTACGTTAGTGTTCGCAAAAACTTGTTATGATGCCAAAAAAAACTCTTATAAACTTATTACAATGCTTTTAAATATGACACTTTGTTTTTTGATTCTATAAATTAAGTCCTATAAAATAGTCTATTAACATGCTTTTTTTTAGACGTTCTGGTTAAGTTAATTTTGTTATAGTGACACCCCCACGCCACTAAATGAGATAACAAGCTCACAATTTTCATAGTTATATGATGAGTTTCACAAACTCTCTTCCACTTAAATTCCCGATGTCCTATATTTAGGTCTAACTATTATTATCCTTATTTATTGGCAATATATTATTCGCCTACAATGTTATTGACACCCTCTCTATACATGGATTAGTTGTCGTCAAAGAGGTTTGCTCTATGGTTTAGTACAAATATCAGTTATGATACATTTAAATGCAACAAAGTCCAAAAATTATAGTAGTTAAGAGCATGTTTGGGATTGCGTTTCAAAACTCCTTATTGATTTATTGGCTTCTCCAAGAAGCAAATAAACTAATAAGCCCGTTTGGATACTCAAAAAACTCAAAAAACACTTTTCGAAATTCCTTTTTGACAAGGAGTGAAATGCAGTTTTGGAAAGCATCATGGATGTGACTTTTTGTTTTGGAAAAGTGCTTTTGGGTAGTAATAACATAAACCCTTCTCAAAAAGCTGATAAGCTAAGCCAAACACCCTCTTAAAAAACAACTTATTGATTTATNACACACCTTTTTAAGAACTCATGTTTCCACCACCATAAGTCAATAAGCACTTTTGATCAAAGACACTTTTGAACCTTAAAAAGCAAGCCCAAATATCCTCAATAACTTCTAATTCAATTAAAAAGATTGAAAAAAATTATTGGTAATTCATAACTTAAAATTCGTTGGAAACTCAGGAATCTCAATTACTATTCATGTAGGATGGGTTATGATCCCCACCTGAGTTAAATGAGCTTAGAAATCATACTTTCCATAACCATGAGACAGTTTGGCATGGATTCCAACTCTAGGTCGATTATCACACTATAATAAAATTGTGTTTATAGGAAGCATAAAGTAAATGTCCTAATAAGATTTTTATAGGACCTATGTTTATTGGACCAAACAAAAAAAAAAAACTCATTTCTTAAATGTTACAATAAGTTTTTGGATGCCTTTGGATGTCGTAACAAGTTTTTAGGTGCATTTTCAAAATAAAGTGTTGCAATAGTTAATTTTATTGGATGTTTACGAAAAATCTCGTATAAACTCATTTTTTATAAGACACTTGTGTTTAAGAACACTTTTAAATAATGTCCTATAAATTAAGTAGTCATAGGACGTTCTGTTTGAAAAATAGTCATATAAATTCAACTTTGTTTAGTGTCACCATAAAACAATCACAAATTTTAAATTATTGGCTAACCACCTAAACTTAGTTGAATAACAACCTATTTAGAAGGTATTTTGTTTTCATTTTAACTTACTAACATCATGGTTTTAAATAACTCGTTATAACCTCGTTACAGAATATTATGGCATCAAAGACATGAGTTTGTTGTCCAGGCCCATTCCTTGCATTTTATAGGCCCTGGGCTAAATGTAAAAAAATGGACTACCGATAACTACGAAATTATTTTCAGTTTATTGTTTATATCATAAAAATAACATTGAATTTAAGAAATACTAATAATTCATATGAAACAATTTTTCCCGGTATCCCTTTCTGAAAATGACAATTTATTAAAAATTAGAATGAGAGGTTCTCCACTCTATAGGTTCTTATGACACTTCTTTCGTCTAAGAATTATCCAACGTAAGCAATCGCAATAAGATCGAACATATCTTGAAATCTGGGTAACGAGTTGTCAAAAATGGATCTGTTGTTGAAGCACCAGATTGAGTAAAACGTTACCATTTTTCTCTGTAATTTTAGCGAAGATCAATCAAACTTTTTAACAACCATCAATCTTATTTTAAACCATTTGATATAATGTTTTTCATCATTATTTTAAAGTTTTCAGGTTGAAACAAACTTTTTAACAACCATCAATCTTAGGACATGAGTACCACCAATATTTCATACCCTCATGTAACCTCAGCGCCACATCAGTTTTTTTCTTCCTATCCTCTGGACCCTAAAGTGGAGTACCACAAACATTTCATATCCTCTTACCGTCTGATTTTTTATTATTTTAATATATATATATATGTTAAGAGAGAGAAAGAGAGAAAGATGGCGTTATCCGAGTCGGACTTTCCCAGAGTCCGAGTCGGATTTTGCATTTCTCCGAGTCGGACTTCCCCATAGTCCGATTCAGATTTTGATCCCCTTGTCCGAGTCGGATTTCTCAATAATCCGGGTCAGACTTTGACACTTAGCCAGTTTTTCAAAAAATCAATTTTGGCTACTGTGTTAGACCCTGATTCTGAATTGTCAAGAAGTCAGAGGGTCTTTCTTGTAATTTCCTATTGCTATTAATTGTTTTGTAATAGTTTAGGGTATCTTTTGTAACTTTCTTATACCCCAAGAGGGCTTTGTGTAATATTTTCTTGGGCCTATAAAAGGAATGTTCTATTCCTTTTTAGGGTTACGTAATGAATACATTTTTTATCTAATCAATGCAGCCGTTACGTCACTCTTCTAAAATTCTCCGACTCTCTTACATCACCATCTTTGGATCTGATTTCTTCACCAAAAGTGTCATTCTTTCTCACGTTTAGATTGGACTCACATACTGTGTTTAGCGTGTTTTCCAAAATTCTCATTTTTTCAAGTGCTTTTTCGAAAACAGCTGAGGAATTTACTCGAAGTTAGCGATCCAAGTGAGAAAGATGTCTTGAGAGATTATCGCCATAGGATTGGAGACAAGACCTCCCGTTCTTGTCATGGGCGAATACCAACAATGGAAACGCCGGATGGCCAACTTCCTTGACCTGATTGATGAAAACTTGATGAAATCAATCCGAGAAGGTCCTATAGTTGCCATAGTTACCATCGCAGAGGTGCCGAAAACAACAACCACGCCTTTTCTCCCGTCATATGTTATCGAGAAACCCTACCATATGTACACACCGGAACAAAAGGAACGAGCCACCATCGACAAGCGTGCTCTTGCCTTACTCACCATGGTGTTGCCAAACGATATTTACGCAAGGGTGGATAGTTTAACAAATGCCAGGGCAGTGTGGCTCGAGATTGAACAGCAAATGCAAGGCGGGGAGAAGGCTATGGAGAGCTAGAGAGAAAATGCAATGAATGCATACGAGGGATTCCGGGCTAGGGAAAATGAATCTCTGACTGAATCATACAACAGGCTGAACACATATGTGAATGATCTGCGTAGGGTTGGGATGGATAAGAACTGCTACGAGATAAACGTGAAGTTTCTGAAGAACATAGCTCCTAAATGGCAGAATGTTGCTGTCAATATTCAACTCAGTCAAAACCTTGGGCAACTTGGCCTACACGATCTCTACAGCATGATGGTTCAACATGAGGAAATCGTCACATGACACAAGATAAAGAAAGTTGATCCTCTAGCACTAGCTGTGGTGCCCCTTGGAGGATCAAACTTCAAATCAGCTCCATCTCACCACGATGGCAACAACTATGAAGAACCGGTAATCATGGATGACTCCTGCATGACAGAGGAAGAACTATACTACATGGATGAATCCCTTGCCTTACTCTCACACAATATGCAGAGGCTGAAGGCCTCTTAGGGGTTCAACAGATTCAATCCAAATGGGTCTCGAGGAGGAAACAGGGGTGGTAGAGGATATCAACATGGAGGAAGGTTTGTCGACAACTATCGGGGTAAGGATAGTTTTGGTTATGGCAGTCAAGGGAACTTCAACAAAAACAACAACAACTGGCGCGGATACAATCCAAATGGCAACTCTCAGGGATTCTCTTAAGGGTATGGATCAGGGTACAATCATCAACAGTACATGGGAAGAGGTTCTAGAAATGGATATGATCAAGGAAGGAATGATCATCAAGGCAACTATCAGGGTAACAATCAGTTCAGCTCTAACCACCAAGGCAACAACCAGAAGGGTGGAAATCAGCCAGGAAATGGGCACAACCACCTGGGTGGAAATCAGCAAGGAATACAACAACAATCTGCAAGCAACAACCGATCTTCGGCTCCTGAAAAATCTAATGGGCGTGGACCCACGTGCTTTAGGTGCGGAAACCCGGGACAGTACGCCAAAGATTGCCCTAAGAAGATCAAAGATGCTGATTACTTTGAACGAAAGGTTGCCCTGATGAGGAATAAAGAAAAGGGTAAGGTGCTGATGGCAGAGGAGGAGAATTGGGTTTGTGAAGCTGAGAGCTCGGATGAGGATGACGAGAATGTGAGAGGACACTGCTTGATGGAAGACCTTGAAGGGCCGAGCACTGCGGGCCCTTCCGATCAATCGGATGATGACATATCTCAGGTACCTTCTTATCCGGATTTATCTGATACTGTCAACCTATTGGAGTCTAAAATTTGTGATCTTGAGAGTAATCTTTGAACATAAAGTACTCTTGTCACGAAATTTAGAACCGATAGTGCTGCTTATAAGAGCTCTCTCGAGGATTTGACCATGTGTTACAATAGAGAGGTACTTGAATCCGGAATCAGAGAATCTAATCTTGCAAATAAATTGTTGTCTCTCCAAGAATCTCATGACAATCCTCTTAGCAGTCATGATGAACTCAAGCTCAAGTTTCATCTGTTGTCAAAAAAAAAAAACTGAACTTTATTCAAAAATCAAAGAGGTTGAGGAGAACAATTTCAAGAGAGAACAATCTAAACAGACTTTTAGTATCCTCACTAAGCACTCAAATCAAAACCCTTTTTACAAAACCAAACCCAAACTAGGACTTGTAGAAAACCATGTTCTAGATAAAGCACCTTCCAACTTATACAACCTCAATGACATGAGTGCTTCCAAGCCTAAGACAGTGTTTGTAGGGGGACATATGACTGAGAAATATGTTAGACTGACCGTTACTTTCACTAAAGTAATACATGGAAAGACTATCACCATAACCACTACTCCGACTAATAGTGCCACAAATAGTCCTCCTTCCAGTCCCAGTCCTGTGACAAACGGACCAACTTTTGTACTAGCTCGTGATCCAACCAACACATCGCCCGATTGGGAAGGCATCAAGGCCAGAACACCTAAGTTAGCTATGCCCCCAATCAACTATGTCGATCTCAACTCTAGCTATGCCACTAGGGAAATAGACATTACTGAGGAAGTTGTAGTTATCCAACCTTTGGACCATTCCGCAACTAAGCTTCCTACCCTAGTCGATCTTGAGAAAGAAGTCCTTCACCTTAGGTCAAAAGTCTTAGAACTAGATGCCTACCAACTCAAGATCTCCAATTTTACCACAATTCTTTCAGAAACAGATTTCTTGATCAAAACATTGGAGAAAGACTTACTTGAGGCCAATGCCGAAAGAATAAGACTTTCCTCCCAATGTGAGACCGCAAGTCCTTCATCTACAAATCTTCAAAAGAAATATGCGGATCTCGAAGAGCTTTTTATCACTGAAACAGTTTTGTCACATATTGAGAATGAAGTTTCTCAAGATCTTGAAGATAAAAGATTTTCTCAAATCCTTGATCAAGAAACACAAATCATTTGGTTAAGGCATCATATAGAAATGTTGAAACGCATTGAACCTTGGGATAGATGTACAAATAGAACACCACTCATCACCGAGATTAGGTCCACCAAACCTAAGAAGACTTTAGACGACAACGTTGTGTATGATGTGAGGGTGTTTTTGGAACCCGATGATGATCCGTCTGGTCTAATCCCAAGAAAGGTTGTTTAATCTAAAACCATTCCTTCTAAACCAAAGAGTATCACCGAAACTCGTGCTTCAGATTCCGAGATAAACAAGCCCAAGGGTGCAAAAAGTGTTGGTACTGACAAGGAGAAGTTAGTTAAGCTTCACACACCTAAAAGACAAAGGAATCAGAATTCCGAGTCTAACAAAGCATGTGGCTCGGTTCAACCTATCAAAGGTCTTGACTTTCACTCAAGTACTTTTGAAGTTGGTGAAAATTCAAATCAATCTTTGATGTCATCAAAACCTGTTTTTGCTAAACCTTCATGTGTGAAAAATGGTAAATCCACTTCTGAAAAGCCGTCTTCTAACTCAGATCGTATTTTACATGCAGATGAGAGGAAGAGAGACGGTGGTTGGAGTCTGAAGCCAAGGAGACAGGATCATCAAAAGAAGAACAACCATTTTTCTACTTTCCCTAAGTTTCGTAGTCCTAACCATGTGGATTTAGGCTATGAACCACCTGTTCATGTTTTCCATTCAAAGAAAGTTGTAACAACTAATTCTTGTTTAGACAATTCTTGAAATACTTTTTGTAATGAAATGACTTCTTTGTTTAACAACTTTCATTATTCTGGTGTGCTTGGTTCATATAACTCTCATGCTAATTCTGTCCATCCTCGAAAAAGCAAGGGAGAGAAGAAAAAGGAGAAGTTGAATACTTCTCTTTCAGTAAAGTCCCCTAAGCCTAAGGAGAAATCTAAGAAGGGGACTCTACCGAATATCCCAGTTGTTACTAACCCCAAGGAACCCATTAGGCAATGGGTCCCTAAACAAGCTTGACTTATTTTGCAGGTCAGTCATGTGTGGTACTTTGATTCGGGAGCATATAGACACATGACTGGAGTCAGGGACTTTTTTTTTACTATGTTGAGAAGGAAGAAGGATGCATCAAACTTGCGGATAAATCAAATAAGAAAATACGGGGTTATGGAAGCATCACCAATGGAAAATTCATCATCAAGAATGTGCGTTATATCGAGGGTCTGACTTACAATCTATTTAGCTCTAGTCAGTTCTGTGACTGGCTATTTAGTTGTACAGTTCATTTTAGGGAGCACGGTGAATGACGAAGATGGAAATGAAATTCGTCGTGCAAAGAGAAACGATCATCTATATACCACCGTGTTCAGACCCATCCCTTAGGCGACACGTGGAATATGCCTGCTTAGTAAAGCTTCAAAAGAGGACAGTTGGTTATGGCATAGAAGGCTGTCTCATTTGAACTTTAAGGATATGAACAAGTTGGTCTCTAAACGCCTGGTCAGTGGAATGTCGGAGACGCGCCTCTCTAAAGATACCTTGTGTCCCGCTTATGAACAAGGGAAAATGAAGAGAAGCTCACATCCTCCGAAGATTGATACTAACTGTCACAATCCACTTGGCATGATTCATATGGATCTCTGTGGGCCGATGAGAGTCGAAAGTCTAGGCCGGAAAAAGTAGATGCTAGTACTTGTCGACGAATTCTCTTGGTACGCATGGCTTCAATTTCTAAGGGCCAAATCTGAAGTTGTTGATCTAATCATTGCCTTCATCAAGCGAATCCAGATCCTTATGGGTTGCAACGTGAAGAAGTTGAGAAGAGACAATCATACGGAATTTCGAAATGCGAAATTGAAGTCTTTCCTTGAAGATGTGGGAATCTCGCAGAACTTGTCCGCGGTGCGAACTCCTCAACAAAATGGCGTCGTGGAAAGCAAAAACCGTACGTTGGTCGAAGCAGCTAGATCCATGATGGCTCACTCAGGCGTACCTCCATCACTTTGGACAGAAGCAGTGGCAAAAACATGTTTCACTCAGAACCAGACTTTGATCGTCAAGCGAACCGGTAAAACCGCTTACGAGATGATCAACAAGCGTAAGCCTAGTATCGAGTTCCTCAAAGTCTTTGGTTGCAAATGCTATGTTTTGAATGATCGGGATGATCTGGGTAAGTTTGACCCTAAGTCTGATGAGTCTATCTTCATCGGATGCTCACTTAACTCTCAGACTTACAGGGTTTACAACAAACGCACCCGATCAATCCTTGAAAGCCTAAATGTTGATTTTTCTGAAAACGAGACATATTTTGTTGCTAGTACAAGTTCATCCAATGCCATTTTACTAGATCTGTCCACATCTACACCGAGCACATATTTTTCACCTAACACATTCTCTTTATATTTTATAGATCCTGCAGACTACGAATTGCCGAATCTGACGACGCCAGTTGCTGCTGGCCCTGATCCGTCTTCTACGTCGGTCTCTACCGATGCCTTTGTGACTGAGAGCTCCTCAGTGCCTACAGTGGATGCTGAAACCTCCACCGAGACCGTGACACAGGAGCCACTGCTTTCTCCCACTCAAGATTCTAATACCGAACAATCAACGGAAGCTACAGTGGAACCGGTCCGGGAACAGATTCCTTTGCCTGTTCTTGCACCAATTCCTGAAGCTGCTCCACAACCATCTCTGGGCTCTTCACAAAGGACATATGCCCAAGTGGTTCACGAGCCTCGTCAAGAGATTGTTCTCAACATCGAACCAGTCACAACCCGTCAAGGAGAATCTTCCTTTATGGATCAGGCAAAGGATCTTAGCAGTTTGAGATGAGAATGATATGGCAAACAATCAGCAAGAGTATGACACTGTTCCTCATTCTAGAAAGTGGACTTGAAGTCATCCCCAGTCTCATATCATTGGCAGTCCTTCCAAGCCTGTTAAAACCAGAGCTAAAACCACTGAAAACGAGGTTCTGTTTGCTGGGTTCCTTAGTGACTTTGAACCTTCAAAAACCCAGGAAGCTCTTTCCGATCCAGAGTGGGTCAAGGCAATGCAAGAAGAGCTAGAAGAATTTGAAAGAAACATGGTGTGGCGATTAGTGGCAATACCAAGATGGAAATCCATTATTGGCTTAAAATGGATCTTCCGCAACAAAAAAGATGAAAATGGTTTGGTTATTCGCAATAAGGCCAAACTGGTTGCTAAAGGCTATCGCCAGCAACAAGGTATTGACTACGGCGAGACATTTGCACCGGTTGCCAGACTTGAAGCTATCCGGATCTTCCTCGCATATGTTGCTCACAAAAATATGAAGGTATATCAGATGGATGTCAAATGCGCATTCCTGAATGGTGTTCTTCATGAACAAGTGTATGTTGAACAACCCGAGGGTTTTGTTGATCCGAAATTTCTGAATCATGTCTATGTGCTTGACAAAGCTATATATGGTCTGACGCAAGCACCGCGAGCCTGGTATGAAACTCTAACCATACACTTGCTTGAGTCTGGTTACAAGAAAGGAACAGTCGACCCTACTTTGTTTCTCAAACGGTCACGTAATGATTTGACCGTCGTCCAAATATATGTGGACGATATCATTTTTGCTTCTACAAACCCTGGGTATTGCAGAGAGTTTGATCTGAAATCAAAATTTCAAATGAGCATGATGGGTGAGTTGACATTGTTTCTGGGACTTCAAGTCCGTCAACGCCCTGATGGCATTTTTATCAACCAATCAAAATACATTCATGATTTATTAAAAAGATTTGATTTTGGAGGATCTTAGTCAGCCAAAACGCCGATGTCCGCGACTATTCAACTGGACACAGACCCATCTGTATGTCTGTTGACTAGAAGAACTATCGTGCGATTATCCGTTCTCTGCTTTCTCTCACGGCAAGTAGGCCATATATTGTGTTTTCCATGTGTGTTTGCGTTCGCTATCAGTGTGACCCAAAAGACTCACACTTGACTGCTGTGAAGAGAATCGTAAGATACTTGAAGGGCACAACAGACTTTGGCCTTTGGTATCCCAAGGATTCTGGTTTTGAACTAACAACCTTTACAGATTTTGATCACGCAGGCTGTAAGTTAAGCAGGAAAAGCACATCTGGTGCCTGCCAATTTCTAGGAGACAAACTCGTCAGCTGGTCTTCAAGGAAACAGAACTGTATTTCACTCTCTACTGTAGAGGATGAATACATAGCCGCAGCGAGTTTTTGTTCACAAGTTCTCTGGATGAAAACGCAACTAGATGATTATGGTTACACCATGCAAAGGATCCCGATCTACTACGACTCAAAAAGTGCCATTCAAATCACGGCGAACCAAGTTCAGCACTCTCGGACAAAACATATCGACATTAGATATCATTTCATAAAGGATCATGTCGAGAAAGGTAACATTAAACTATATTTTGTTGACAGTGACAATCAGCTTGCTGATTTGTTCACTAAGCCGTTTGATGAGAAACGCCATTTCTTTCTTCTTAGAAAGTTAGGAATGCTAGACCTACTTGCTTAGGTCTAGGGGGAGTCAGGGATCTATATGTAGTGCATGGGTGTAGGGGGAGCTCTGTAGACGTACATGCATAAATCTAGGGGGAGCTTCATATGATTATTTGTTTGACTGCTGACATTCTCGGATCCAAACTGCTTTGGATACCTTTCTATTCCTTACTTTTGCAGTTCATAGACGGCATGACGACTTCTGATTAATTCAAATTAGAACTCGGGCAAGACCATGTTTCAAGGTTAAATCTGTAACCTTTGAGGAGAAGTACCTGGTAAGTCACACTTTGGTTGAGGTGTCAGGGCTGAACTTGACAAAATTTTGAACCTACAAGTACAAGGGCCATTTTTGAAAGTTTCTAAAAGTCAAGTTGATGGACTGTTTTGCAAGCTTCTTGAAACTTTAAGTCTAGGGGCCTAAGTTGTCATTAGCATATTCTGAAGGGGTTGAGAGAGTAAAATTGAGATGTTTTAAACAAATCAGTATTTTATATTTAAAATCAGTATTTTATTTTCAGAAATATAAAATGAGCGGTTTTGGACTTTTCTACTTACGCTTCCAAAACTCTCAGAAAAACTCTTTCTCTCTCTCTCTCGAACTCCTATTGCCGGTCGACAACTTCTCCGACCCGCACCACCTTCATTTTTCACCTGTTCAATGATTCAAGCATACCATTGTGATCCTGGTAAGATTTCGAGCAACCTAGTACTAATAAATTTATGAATATGGCTTGATTTCATGGCTTTTGAAAAACCTACTATAATCGGCTTCGAACTCGAAACCCGAAACCCTAAGATTTGGGTTTTTCGGTCTCTAAATTGTTTCATACTTGCTCCATACATGCTAGAATGTTGTTTAATAAGCTTTATGATAGATTTAGAGTTTGATTTGACTGTGTTTGCTCTGATTTCCGATCTGGTAGTCGAACCGTCCAATTAATTCGACTCGGACTTTCAGAATAGTCCGACTTGGACTTCGAAATAGTCCGACTCAGATTATCACACAGTCGACTCGGACTTCTTAAAAGTCCGACTTGGATTAGTGTAAATTCTAACTCGGATTATGTTGTGTTGGGTTACGAGGACCTCCTCCTTAAACCCTTATCTGACTTGGACTTCCTTATTCGACTCGGATTCTCCTTGTGATCTGAAAACCCCGCTGAACCCCTTGTCCGACTTGGATTTTTGACAAAATCCGACTCGGATTTTTGACAAAAATCAGACTCGGACTTTGACATTGTCCAACTCGGACTTTGGCCTAATCCGACTCAGATTTTGGCTCAGTTGGGTTTTTGGGTCCGGCTACTGTTCCTTGCTTATTTTTGGACAGTATTCCCATTTTCTGCATGTTTTTGCTTCTGATTATCCAACCTGTGTTATTTTTATCAAAAATGGCACACCAAGGCACTAACCAACAATCCCCGATCGACAATGACGCCGACAACCAACTCTGCGTACCGACGAACATCACACCAATCATCGAGAACAACGCGTTCGTCGACTTCACCAGTTTCACCATGGAACACCAGGTAATCGTGGAAGTGGTTCGGGCTTATCCGGTAGCCTACGCCATGTCAGCCGTCGCGCACGTACCTGCTATATACGTGCAACAATTTTGGAATACCGTATGTGTCGAAACTCATGGCCGTGTTCCAACGATTGTGGCACGCATCAACCAGACGGAGCTGATAGTGACCATGGAGGATATCCGTCGTATTCTGCACCTCCCAAACGCTACCAATGGAGGTCACTAGGGGTTTGAAGGAATCTTTCCGACTCCCACCTTGCTAGACGACATCAGAGAACTCGGGCTCTCAAGGGACTTTGTCAACCCTTCGGAGTTCGGTGTAACCTTCATGCAACCGATGTGGGCAACACTGTTCAACATCATGAATAAATGTTTGTCCTCGAAGACAAGGGGCGTCTACAAAGGCACGACGACCTTTCTGAACATCTTTCACTTTGTTATATAAGGAAGGCGGATCGACCTTGCAGCCCAATTCTGGACCGACGGGATCAGGACATCACCAGGGGGCACAAGTTTCACTCATTGATTCCCTGGATGCGATTCTTCCAACTCATCATTCACGACCACATAGACCGCACGCAAGACGTACGTCGACGCTCGGGTAACCCGGAGATCACCCCATTCCATGTGCTCCGAGTCAACCGCCGGAACCCTCATAAAGGCATTCCCACGATGAACATTCTGATCCATGTTCTTAACAGTGCAGACCAGACGGCAGAGAGCGTTATAGGATATAGGGCGTCCTTAGGTCTAGGAGACGTGCGTACGGACATGCCAGAGCCGGAAGGTCCTACCCAACGCACGCAAACCGTCCTTCAAACTGACTCTCGTACTTTAGGTCGGGGATGCCAGACCACCATAGGTGGTGGCTCCAGACAGGGAGTGTTGAGAGTGGACGTTAGGGGACACCCGGGTACTGTAGTAGGGTCGTTTGTATCTGCACAGGTCTGCCTGGATTCAACTGAGGAAGTGGCTCCGAGCTCGCCAACTAGATCGCCTTCACCACCACCACTACAGCGACCGCGGAGGATCAGGTTCAAGCATCCGTCGCTGCCACCACGAGAGACTGCGGTACAAGAGTCTCCGATCCATCAGTCACCACCTCATGAAGTGACTGATGAGGCCATTACTGCAGTTACACAAGAACCTGCAGATGGCTCTTCCTCCCGAGCACCGGAGGTCACCCCAATCATCCCGACAGAACCATCCGGTGACCCCACTGACAGCTCCATATCTTCAGAGGCCACTGAGTTTGATTCTGGCCCTAAATATGTACCTCAGGACAGTGGTGAGACTTCCGACAGCGAGTCGGAAGCTGCGACATATGACTTCCTCATTTTCTCATCTGACTCATCTACCGCCAAGGATCAAGAGGTAGAAGAAGGTGACGTAGGTGGAAAATAAAAAGAGGGTGAGAGAGAGGGTGAGGGTGAGGGTACGCGTCAAGAAGAGGCCGGCGTCGGAGAGGCCCTACAGGATGAAGAGGCGATAGATGTCCCTCAAGAGACCGAAGAAGTAGAGGTCCAACGGGTCGAAGAAGAAGAGACCCCCTCTGCGGCTCAGATTGCACTAGATCGTGGCTTCAAACCCTTCTATATAGAGGGGTATGAAGGCATCAAATTCTACTGCTCGTGAAGGTTTGGCTTACACCTTGTATCCGGCCAGGTCACTATCTACACAGAGGCAACTACATCTTCTACCAACATACATTCGTTGTCGCACGGTATTGAAAAACATGCCGACAACCAACCGGCGTATTTCCATAGCCCAACCACCCACTCCACCGTCTCTCAACAAACGGTGGTTTCATTTTCTCACGGGGATATAGCACAACTTCCACCGACCACTTAGTCGGAGTCGATCGGTGTTGAGGTCAGAGAGAAGATGCCCTACCTCTCGACTTCTTTGGATGCACATAGAGTCTTACATCCACTTGCTATGACATTTAATGTCTTCTTTCACTAGGACACAGACTGCTGCATCGACCGCTTCGAGCTTAGGTAGCTCAGCCGGAACGGACGTAGTTCACATGTCGTAAGACGTGGTTCGAGGATCGTCTGGAAGACCTGTCATTGCTACCTCTATGCCAGCTTTGAACACAGGCCGAGTATCATCCTTTCTGGGTGTTAGGTCGTCACTCGGTAACCTAACCGAGCGTGTGTACCCCGAGTTCGTCTCCAAGGAGTATTGGAACCTTGTATGCAATAACTAACCATGATAACTTTAACACATTAGGCATCTAATTATTAGAAATTTACCTGAAAAGGGAGAAACTTCACGAGGACTTGGGAGAAGGCAACAAATTCAAGAGAGAGCTGCAGATTTCGAATTTGAACCTAGGTTGAAATTGAAAATGAAATCAGAAATTAAAACTTAATAGGAATTGAAATACAAAGCCAATTATACAAATTACAGTTGTAATTATTTTTTAAAGAACTTACATTATACAAAATCTAGTAGTGCTAGTTTGGATGCTCAGTTTGAAGCTGGGTTTGAGCAAAAGTTGGTGTGTGAAGTTGTTTTCATTTTAACTGTTTTCTTGCTGGCCCTAATAATATTCATTCATAACATAAAAACTTAGCTCAATATATAGGTTCTATATCTGTGTTGAAGATTGTAATTTGTAAACGTTGATTATTCAATACGGACTATTTATAACATCATCATCAAAGCTATAAAGAAAACCCAATTTATGAGGTGGTGAAGATGAACACGAAATTGTAAGCAAGAATCCATCAACTCCAAATTAAGTATTACAAAAAACCCTACTGAGTAGAACAGAGCTGAAAATCAATTGAAAAAACATACCAAAGAACCACAAATCAGAATGCAATCGGGTAAGAAATTTCAATTTTCATAAACACTGACATATAGGAATTTTATTTAGCAATAGAAATACATAGTCAATAGTTGTTGGAATGAAGAACAACTTTAAGTTATTGCTGGTGTTTGAAGAACAACAGTAAGTTACTGCTGGTGGTTCAAGAACAGTAGTAAGTTATTGCTGCTGGTTCAAGTTACTGCTGCTCGATCAACTTACAGCTGTCTCAAGAAGTTATTGCTGTTAGAAGGTCATAATGCTGTTTGATGTTACTGCTGCTCATGTTGATAAGGAAGGTTCAAGATAAGGAAAGCGAATTAAAAGGAGAAGATATTGAAGATCTGTTTTGAAGATTGTGTTTCCTTTATCTTGTACTTGTATTTAAAGAATGTAATTGGTTTTAGATAGATACGATTGTTTTTAATTTTTGCTTGAGAGAAGAGTTAAGCCTCAAGAACATTGTTCCCTGCATTGAGAAGAGTGCACGTCTGCTAGTTTATGCAGATTGGGGCTTTTGTGTGTAATCATATAACTTGTGATTAATATACAAGTGATTTTAATCCATTGTTCTGCTTTCTTGAATTATTAAAGTGTTTTTCCGCAACTTCTTTAATATTATAATCTGAGTGTGCTGTTTGTGATTGATTAAAGATCCTATCAAGTGGTATCAGAGGTTGTGTTCTCAGATTTCAAGAAGACTCAATGGATTCACAAGATGGAGTACTTGTTTCTAAGGTTCCCATGCTCAAGCCTAATAAGTTTGACATGTGGAAAATTAGAATCCGCTAGTATATGCTTCTCACAGACTATGCCATGTGGGATGTTGTTGAGAATGGTCCTGTTATGGAAGGAGCATCTGGATCAGAGGGAGTTAGGCCTCCTTCAAAGACTGATGGGGAGAGGAAACAAAGGTAGACTGAGATGAAGGCCTTAAGTACACTACTTCTGGCTATACCCAATGAGTATCAACATCAATTCTGCAACTGTGCAGATGCCCATGCCCTGTGGAATGCTTTAGAGAAAAGATTCTCAGGAACTAAAAGTACAAAACGAAACCAAAAGGACATTCTCAAACAGCAGTATGAAAATTTCAAGTCCTCTAAAAATGAGTCTATGACTCAAACGTTTGACAGATTCAATAAGCTCATTGGAGAATTGGCTACAATGGGAGTGAAGATGGAGAATGATGACATGAATAGAAAATTCCTCAGATCTGTTGGTGAGGAATGGAGTATTTACACTGTCTCATTAAGGCAGCATGATGATCTAGAAGACAAGGAGCTTGATGATCTCTACAATGATCTCAGGGTCTTT
>LUCG01105454.1:4992-23783 GCA_001633085.1 Carthamus tinctorius
GGGAAAACCTCAAGAAAAACGGAAAACTGAGGAACACCCTCGTAGCCCTTCATTTGAATCGTATGCACTTGTGCATATAAGTAAATTAAGCTGTTTTTATGCACGTGTGCATGTTACAAATTACTTCTATGCACAAGTGCATACGGTCCAGATGAAGGACTAAGAGAGTGTTACTTAGTTTCCGTTTTTTTGAGGTTTTCCCTTGAACTTGACCCTATATATATACACGGCAAATACTCACGCGCCCTCTTTGCCATTATGAGGTCTGAACCCTTGACCTCATAGAAGTAGGGCTCTACGAGTAACCCTGATACCCTAGGCCAATGTCCCTTTGGTTATTTGTCCGTTGTTGCCGAGTGCGATAATAGAACGTGGGTCACACTATTATATAGAGCGAGTCTTTCCTTTTTAGTTAGTAGCTACTCTCATGTCGGATTTCTAATATAGAACATCATGTGAGAAATTTTTACTTCCATGAGGAGTTGAGAACAAGTGAAATACCTTTATATCGTGTGAATGTTACACTATATTGTGTAACAATTGTAATTGCAAGTGTTGTAACATTCACATTAAAGCTATCTTCACAATACAAAGATACCTACACTTTTTCTCAAATTCTCACGAACTGGGTTGTTCTCACTAGAACCCAACCGTTTCGAATATATGTATATATAGGGGAAGTTCATTTAAGAAAGGAAAGAGGTTGTGAATCTAAGAATAAATGATTCATATGTGAATCATTGGTCGTAGACCCGAAAAGTTTCATTTGAAGATGCATATGCGAATCCGCATTGCCTTACCTACTCTTTTACCAATTATTCAACTCATGTTTCCTTTTACCAATGATTCACATATAAACCCCAATGGGGCAGCCTACCGGTTAAGGCTTGTGGAAGGTGTAACAACCAACCCAAGTTCGAATCTGGGGGTGAACAACCAGGGGCCACTGAGTATTAATCCCAGGGGAGCAAGCTTTAGCTCTAGGTAAAAATTACCAAGGATGTAAAGCCCAGGTGAACCTTATCAAAAAAAAAAAATGATTCACATATAAATTATTTATTCGTAAGTTCTCAATCTTTTTGCCTTTCTTATTTCGACCTCCCTTTATGTATATATATTTACAAGAAACTTGCATGTATCTTGTCTTCATAATAAAATTTATAGATTACATTACTATGTGAGTGTTAAATATTTACACTATAATCGACTAATTTGGTTGTTTCTTAGGCTTTTGGTAGGTTATTGAGTTTGACTAAGTTTTCTAGTTGACCTAGGCTGGAAACAATAACTAGAACAACTTAATGATATTAGAAATTTGTTTTGGCTGAATGTAACTAGAACAGCTTAATGGCTTATCTGTTCAACTAACCAACCCATAATTTGATTAGCTTGTTTGATGTTGTCTTAATGCTTAATTGTCGCTTAATCCAGCTTTAGAATCAAATCAAGCCGTTTAATCCCCTACGTTTGGCAAGACTTTATCCTCATTCGTACAGGAATTCCTTTGAAGACCGAAGAAAGTAGCGAGTAGAGACTTAAAAGATTTAAAATCCCAATTTTCCACTATTGATATCATCTTCTTATAAGCTCTAGATATTTGAAATAAATAATTTTATAACCTTATATAAATTCAGTTGTTCTATGAGATTATTCAAGGGTATACGTCACCCTCTGGGGAGCCCGCACCGCAGCGGTCCCACGGTCATCATGGGGGAGGTAAATCATTGCATGCATCCTATTGGCAAAGGTGCGGTGCCCATGGGTTGAACCCGGGACCTCGCACATATGAATTACACCCACACCTTTACCGCTAGGACAGGTCAGAGGGGACCTATATGTCTATGCTACCTTAGAGCATGCCTTGAAAAATGCCATGGTCTCATGCCATGCTTCCTATCATTTGGAACCTTCATGATGAATAAACTCATTTATGTCAACTGTGAGATCGCTCACTTTCCCTGGTTTTATTTCGACCCAATCTGCCCGAGTATCATGAAACTAACTCGAGGATGATCTCAGACCATCAGTCACAATTTTGGTAGAAATCTTATCCTTTTAAACTTAGAGATTCGTAGCGGCTTCTATATTAAATCCATGAATAACTCCTAAGTAATGGGTAGTTAACTTACACAAATTAGAAGTACGTGAGAGTTGGAAGCTCCTCTGAGTAAAAAACACTTCTGAATCAGAAGCTTTTGAACAAGACTATGAGGTGATAGAGAATGATTATAGAAATAAGAGAATTAACAGAAATATATGGAGATGAAGGGACTTTGATTCAATTGCAAAACGTAAACGAAATGAAAAAGACGATCCAGGGAAAACCCCTTCTCAAAGCAACAAGCTAAGAGCCAATAAGGAAATAGAAAATTACCCTCCGCTCTATCCCTCTCTTCCCCCACCCTCTTTATTCTTTTCTCACTCCTCTAACCGACTCTTAGCCACTTCCCTTATTTACCCTTTTGGCCCTTCACACGTGGAATATACTTGGAGCGTGACGTTTTGGGTCAACGCATTAGGATTCACATCATTACTCCCTCCTTCAGGAAAAGTCTTGTCCTCAAGACTTGTATCCGGAAATTGGCTCTGGATACTTACCGCATCTTCCCAAGTTGCCTCCTCTACTGGACAGCCTTTCCATTGAATCAACCATTGACGAATTTGTTCGTTATTTTCCGTATTCACACGTTCAGCCAAAACTGTTGCCGGAATTAACATATCGGTTGACCCTATCTCCAACTCCGGAGGTAACACTGACTCTGTCGGTGTTTGAACAACCTTCTTCAACAAAGATACGTGAAAAATAGGGTGTATTTTGGATGATGGTGGGAATTCCAATTTATAAGCCACATGCCCAATTCTTTCAAGTACCTTGAATGGACCAAAAAATCTCGCCGCTAACTTCTGGTGAATTCGACGGGCCACCGACATTTGTTTATAAGGTTTTAGTTTAACATAAACCCACTCCCCTGTTTGGCACTGTACCTCCCTTCTCTTTTTGTCCGCTTGTTCCTTCATCGTCGATTGAGCATTGGACAAATGCTGTTTGAGTTGCTTTAAAGCTTCATCGCGATCTTGAAGCTCTTGCACCACAACTTGAACGCGAATCTCACCTGGAACAATTGAAACACCGTGGGTGGTTTGCGACCGTACACTACTTCGAAAGGAGACTTTCCCGTTGACCCGCGAAACGTCGTGTTATACCAAAATTCCGCCCACGGAATCCAAATCGACCATGAACGTGGCTGATCAACAACAAAACATCTTAAATAAGTCTCCAAACAACGGTTTACGACTTCAGTTTGACCGTCGGATTCCGGATGATAAGCGGAGCTGATATTCAGTTTCGTCCCTTGCGATCGAAAGATTTCCTGCCAAAACAGGCTGAGAAACAAAGGATCTTGATCACTTACAATCAGATTTCGGAATACCATGGTGACGGATTACCTCCTTAACAAACACCCCCGCCACCGATTTTGCTGTATAAGGGTGTTTTAATAACAAAAAGTGGCTGTACTTGGACAGCCTGTCCACTACTACCAAGATCGCATCAACACCCCGAGATTTGGGTAGCCCGACAATAAAATCGATAGAAATGTCTTCCCGAATCGCGTTGGGAATGGAGAGGGGTTGAAGAAGACCTCCAGGGCTGTTGAGCTTGCCTTACAACATTGACATATCTCACATGCCTTAACAAAATCCTGAACCACAACGATCATACCGGGCCAATAAATGTTGGCTGCCAAACGACGGTATGTGCGATAGTACCCCGAATGTCCACTGAAGCAGATTGATGAAACTCCTTCAGCAACATTGGAATGAACTTGGAATTACGAGGAATCACCAAATGGTCTTTCTAGGATAACACGCCATGACGAACGGAAAACCCCGGATGACGCGAATTGTCAACTATACATTCTGCCCGCATTTTCTGAATTCCGGTGTCCGCCTGTATCTCGTCCAAAAGTTGTGAACCTTGTAACCAAATCGGTGTCGACACAACAGTATTAAATTCCCCATCAGCGGCTTTTCGAGATAAAGCATCGGCCGCTCGATTTTCCCAACCGGGTTTATAACAAATGTCAAAATCGTAGCCCGCTAACTTGGCTACCCAATTTTGTTGATCCGGTGTTGTAATTCTTTGTTGTAAAAGAAATTTGAGGCTCTTTTGGTCCGTGTAGACCACGGAAAGCGCCCAACAAATAAGAACGCCAATGTTTAACGACTAATACCAATGCCATGATTTCTCTTTCATAAGCCGATTTTGCCAAATTTTGGTCACTCAAAGCTTTGCTGAAATAAGCCAACGACCTATTTTGTTGCATCAACACAACTCCTATTCCACGTCGAGATGCATCACCCTCAACCACAAATGGTAATTGAAAGTCCGGAAGGGCTAAAAGAGGAGCCGACACAATTGCTTCTTTTAAGGAAACAAAAGCCTTAGGGGGCGTTTGGTTCGCAGAATGATTTCTGAAGGAATGAAATCTGTCGGAATTAGAATCTGAAAGGAATTGGAATGGAATGTTATCAGGTTTGACCAAGTGTTTGGTTGAAAGGAATGGAATGTAATCTGTCAAAGGAATTCGAATCTGTCTGTTTGGTTTGCTAAGGAATTGGAATGGAATGCTGAAAAATGACAAAAATACCCTTTTATGTTGAACGGCAGTGGTGGTCAGTGGCGGTGGCCGGAGGTGGTGGTGGTGGTGCCGGTGGCAGTGNTGTCATTTGGAAAATTTTGAAGGGAATGAAATTGAATTCCATCACTTGGAAGGAATGGTGAAATCCATGGATGATGGAATTCATGGAATTGAATTCCATTCCATTGGCAACCAAACAACCTCATGGAATTCGGTCAACGGAATTGACGATTCCAATTCCTTCACATTCTGCTGGTTTTCGACGAACCAAACGCCCCCTTATGTGCCTCGTCATTCCAACCAAACGCATCCTTCTTTGCTAAATCCGTTAGTGGTCTAGCAATACTTTCGCAGTGACGTATGAATTTCCGGTAATAACCGGTAAGACCCAAAAATCCACGTAAGCCTTTAATGTGTTTTGGAACCGGCCAATCCAAAACCGCTTCAAAATTTTTAGGGTCCATAGCTACCCCATCGCCGTAAATGATATGGCCTAAATACTCCACCGACGTTTGGCCAAATGAGCACTTATTGACCACAAAATGGTTGTCCCACAAGACTTTCAACGCAACTTCTAAATCCACCAGGTATTGGTTCCACGAGGGGCTGTAGATGAGTATGTCATAAAAAAAACAACTACCGTTCTTCGTAAAAATGGGCGAAAGACATCATTCATAACCGCTTGAAACATCGTCGGTGCATTAGAGAGCCCAAAGGGCATCACGAGGTACTCATAATGGTCGTTGTGAGTGCAAAAAGCCATCTTCTTGATACTCGTCGGTTCCATGCGGATTTGATTGTAGCCAGATTTCAAATCCAACTTGGAAAAAGATATGGCACCTTGAAGCTCATCAATGAGTTCCTCAACCACCGGAATCGGAAATTTTCCGGAATAGTTGCCTTATTAAGGGCTCTATAATCAACACACATGCGCCACGAGTTATCCTTCTTACGGACAAGGATGCGGCTTGAAAAAGCACTCTTACTCGGCCGAATCATCTATAACATCTTAGGCATATCCCATATCAGCCGTGGACAGGAGTGATGCTGGGTGTTATAAGTAATATCTTGGTCTTTCTAACAACAACGCGTTTTGGGGCCACAAGCACGTCTGGTTTTGGGAACGCTGAGGTTAAGCGTGCTTGGGTGGGAGTAGTCCCAGGATGGGTGACCCCCTGGGAAGTTTCTCACCAGGTCGTCAGAAACAAATCCGTGTGCTACACGTTGGTTAAATCCAAGGGCAAAGCGGACAATATTGTTGTTGAGGTAGGCGGGATGTTACATCATCCCTAACTTTAATAGTTCCAGTACTTGTCGTTCAATCTCGGATTTCTGAATATGGGGGTAGCGATATGGGCGAACACATATCGGTTCGTGTGGAGAGACCAAAGAGATGCAATGATCATGTGGTCTGGAAGGAGGCAGCCAGGCAGCCCAGACGATTCACAAAATACTTCACTGAATCCAGCAAATAAGGCAAGTAACTACTGATGATGTGTTGGAGTGAGCTCTTCGTCCTCGGTGGCCGGAGGTGCTAATGAGCAGAAAAGAGAGCATGACGTAGCTTTCGAGGTTGGGAGAGATAGACATGACTGCAAGGCAGCCTGAGAACGGTCGGTCAGTCTTAGTTAATCCTTGGAGATGAACCGAAACCCTTTGAAATACAAACCGCATCGACAATTTCTCCCCATTATGAATGACATCCCCTAAGGTTTTTAACCACTCTATACCGAGCACCAAGTCCAAATTCCCCATGTCAAAAATCAGGGCTGTTGTGCCACTTGAATTTTCGACAACGGACATCATTGGTTGATGTGAACACGATGGCCATCCCCAATTGAATAGTGATTCCGGCAAAAAACTCCACGAACAATCCAAGAGACTTCACTAACTTGCGAGAGATGAAATTATAGGTAGCTCCACCATCAACTAGAATGATTATCGGAATATCCTCTATATCCGCTATGGGGCCCTCAAATAAAAGGGTTTGACCCCTAGAAGCAACCTCAGCCGAGGTCCCGAGAAACCCAAGGGCCAAAAACAAACTAGCATAATTTGTTTCCTCACAGGGAACAACCGAATTCGTCTCGCCTTCTAGGTTGGTAATTAACCCATCCTCTTCACCGGATTCATCGTCTCCCAATAACAGCACACGCAACGTACCCTCTGGGCACTTATGTGTTGCTGGCTCAAACTGTTGGCCACATCCAAAATTACTTTTCCCTTCTTCCGACGGTCCTCCCACTCCGAACGTGTGAGAGACTTGAACCCCCGATTTTGATTAAGTAGGTGACCCAACTCAGTTGATGTCGTACCACGAGAACGTGGAAGAGAAGAGGAGCGATTAAGCTCCGATCGCCCTACATAAGGGTTTTTGGTGGATGGCGAAAGAGAGTTGGGCCTGATTTGGTCCAAACGACCCCCAAAATTGGACCTAATTTCATTTGAAAACCCATTTCCAGGCCCATGTTGATAACGAAAATGGGACCGAGACAGATTCGGTGATGAAGGGTGAAGCATGTTTTCGATATCTTTGGCTAAATACATTGCATCTAATCGTGATTTGGGACGATGTAATCAAACCCAACGCTTAACATCGTCCTTTAAACCACCAATAAAATACCCTAACGATTGTGATTCCGGTAATTTGGGGACCAACGAGAGCAAATATTCAAAGTCATCGATATAATCGTAAATTGATTCCCCCTGTTTTATTGTTGATAACTGTTCATATGGGTTTTGGATTTCCAATCCGCTAAAACGTTGGAGCAATTCAATTTGAAACCGTTCCCACGTTAACGAATCGTAAATCTGATTAACGATTGTGAACCAGTGTTGGGCTACACCCGTCATACTTAATTGTGCCAAACAAATACGTAAGTTAGGAGGGTACCATTAATATCGAAGTAGAGGTTGGCTTTTTGAATCCAACCTTGAGGATCGAATCCGCAAAACTTCGGTAAGTTTATCTTCTTCACAGCCCATGGTAATCCATCATGTGATCCTCCACCAGACCCTGAATGTTTGAGGGGTTCTCTCCAAAAATTCATGAAATCTATACCAAATGGATTAGAAGGCGGAGGGGTGTGTACCTCTATTCCAGACGTGTCTCCTGTCTCTGAACACGGCCTTTTCTTCTGTTGCTTCACCCAGCCCAACATCACCTTTCGAAATTCCGATGATTCCATACGCTCAGAATCCATCGATGCCTTGATTTCGAGAATATCCTATTGGAGTTTAGCGATCTGCTCGTCATGATGATCCAAACGAGCTGTTTGAGATCGTGTTTCAATGGTAGGTTGAACCATGATGAAGAAGACGGCAGGTCAAGGTAGGTCGGACCAATGATAGAGAATGATTATAGAAATAAGAGAATTAACAGAAATATATGGAGATGAAGGGACTTTGATTCAATTGCAAAACGTAAACGAAATGAAAAAGACGATCCAGGGAAAACCCCTTCTCAAAGCTACAAGCTAAGAGCCAATAAGGAAATAGAAAATTACCCTCCTCTCATCCTTCTCTTCCCCCACCCTCTTTATTCTTTTCTCACTCCTCTAACCGACTCTTAGCCACTTTCCTTATTTACCCTTTTGGTCTTTCTAGAATATACTTGGAGCACACTTGGGTGGGTGACGTTTTGGGCCAACGCATTAGGATTCACATCATGAGGCTTATGAGGAAATTTAAGTGCAGTTTTCCCAAGGCCATGCCTTCGTTTCACTAGAGAATATGGGGTCGATCCAGGGGTGCGACCCTTTGACCCTTGTCATTTGACGCGATTTGGTGACCTAGATTTCTAGTTAGCTTACACATGTGCAGTTAACACCTCCTAGATCGACCCCATATTCTCTAGTGAAACCAATTACATAAAGCAAACTGACTATTTCACTGAAATCATCAATAGGGCAGAGGAAAGGTCTACGTACATCCTACCCCAGACCCTACCCCTTCACTAGAGTTGGAGTTGTTTCTGATGCGTAGATGGGTGAAAAGAGGGATAAGACTAGGGTGAGGTTAACAATCTGATTAGATCAAGGATAAAGTACTTAAATACCACCAAGATTAGCCAAATTAGTGATAAAGCAACAACACCATACTAGCAACAATCAACAGTCGGCCCTTTTGTGTATGAACACTCAAAACAGCTTCACAAGCTATTGTAAACTCATTATTCAAAAAGATGTTTTTTTGCTACAACTAGAACCCCATATTATATAGGGTTGGAAGATTAAAGTAAACATAACTCTTGGAAAAAATGAAAAGACTGAAAAAAGACCAAAAGTTGGAAAACAATTAAAGGACTATCAATGAAGCATTAGTGAGAAAGACTCTTAATATGCAAGAAAATTATACTCCTCCCTTAATTGTTTCGAACCCAAAATAAGAGTCTAAATCAAGCCCAAGGTGAGCTGGAGACATAAGATTAAGGTGGTTCAATTTTCTCAGCCAAAGATCACTGAGATGTTCACCGTTGAACCCTCCATTCGGTTCAAGATTCCGATGCCAGATAACATCTTCAGCTTGCTGAAGCGCATCGACTTGGACATCAGTGACTACGACAAGGAGTTGCGCGGTATCTCTCAGGACGTCTCTTATCTCCTTAAACTGAATTTGGCTCAAAGGTCTTGATGATAGGGTGAAGACTGATCTTCCCCAATTATCCAAGAAGGTGGAATCAGTGATGCTAGCTATCATTGACGTCAAGAAGATCGTGGTCTGGACGCTCAAGATAAGAAGACTGAGGAGCTGCTTCCCTGCTCGTGCTCAAGCTACTCCTTCCACCCCTCTACCTCCATCGTTCACAAGAGATGATAGGATTGCATGCACCCGGCTCTTTCTATGGCCATTGTGTATGGCCTATCCCTCAACGATCTTTCACAGATGTTGGTCAGAGTCTCCATCCTCCTTAGACATGCTCCTGATGAACAAGAGTGGGAGAATGCTGGAGGTGTTGGTCCCTTAGGTGCTATGAATAGGAACTAGTTCACATCAAGGACGATGATGAAGCTGCTGAAAACATCCCTTATGATGATGTCTGCAGTCCTTAAAATGAGGCAGGTGATGACGATGGCTTCCATGTCAAAGGTCCTGTCGTTGCCACCTCCAAAACCCCTATGGGGTCATCTCAGGCTTAGGGAGATCAAACCGACCCTCCTCAATCTAAGGGGGAGCATCCTGTTAAGAGGGGGGGTCTCAAACAAATGTTGAAAAGGACACTCAACTAGGTACGACTCTCAACCTACCCCTCTCCCCTTCAAATTCTGTTAACTAACCCATTTCCTCTATCTTCAAAACGTATATCTCTGAAGTTTCCCCTAATTCAAACCCGATCCCTGAAACTTCCTCAAACCCAATCATTGAACCTCCCACTTTTCAACTCATCACTACATAGCTTCTTGCTGTGATAGAATTCCCCTACACCTATCACCTCTATCTTTAAAAGTGATCTTCCCTCTTCATCTTCTAGACATCCTTCACCTTTCCTTAGTGATCCACTCCCTCAAAACACTCCTCTCAGTCCAAGATCATTTGACTTCGTCAACTTGTCGGATTTTGAAGCCAATAGTGACGAAGGAAACCTGATTGGTCAGATCATGAGAGATGATGACGATGAGATTAGAGGAAAAGCTCAGTTGATAGTTGAACTTGATCAAACCCGAGTAAAAATTCATCTTCGTACCTCTGGTGGCGATGAGTTCAGCTAGCTATCTCAAGTTGATATAGAAGAACATGAACCACCTAAATATGAAATTCAAATTCATAAGGGACAAGATGATTCAAAATTTGGAACTTGCGAAGACTCTAGCTGTTGTTGGCGTTGAAACTCTAGGATCATTGGTTGATCCAATCTCTGCATAAGTCATTGCTCTCAACTTGCTGCAGAGACAAGATCAATCATCGAGAAGACAAGTCCCGAATCAACAACGTGACAGTCACCGGTTGAAAGGTATCTAACCATGGGAAGGTTTCAATGAGCGTAGGGATATTCAGGGAGAATGGGTTGACTTCCCTCAATGGCTCGGTAAGTATGGCTTCTATGAGTGGTTAGAGATCAGAGATGCTCTATAAAGTTGCAAATAAAAGCACAAGGTTGCCGTAGAAGAAGTGCTCAACTCTGTTCAAAAGGATGCCCAATTGAAATCCCTCTTCTACCTAAGAAGAAGACTAGAAAAGAACCAAATCCTAAGTTGGACAACCTTGAACAACCTTCTGGAAGAAATGAAAGCTCTATAAAGTTTTCAATTGACCACATCTTCACCAAACGCAAGCCTCTCGACCTCTCTATGCTGAACCTAACTAATCCCTGTCCTACTAGCTACTGCGTTGGTACCATTCTACACAAACTTGAATATGGGATGATCTTCTACGACTACGATGCTTAGTTCAAGTTTCAGCGAGCTAGTGAACTCTCCAAAGCTCCTATTCCCCATCTCATTGATCTTCTTGCCTGGATATTCACTGAAAACGTTGAAGGCTTGAAGTTTAGAAAACTCATCCATGAAGAGTTAAGGGAAAGACAAAAGGAAGGAGAACAAATATCAAAGATTGTATTTACAAAGATCCTAAATTGATTTGTTTTCTTTCTATCTTTTAGCAATGTACTCTTTTTCTTGTGGATCTTTTCATTAGTGTTTGTAATCTCTAGTTCAAATTTTAATGAAATGATACAGTGAGTACTTATTCCATCAGTGCTGAAAAAGATCCCTCAAAATAGTAAATGAGATATGTTATGAGTTCTATTCCTTACTAATTTTTATAAGCAAATTTCTTTATTGCTTTGTCATCATCAATTAGGGGAGATTGTTGATCACAACTCTTCTAAGACCTGATAAAATTGATAATAATCATTTTCTACTTAGTGTAAAATACTTAGTTACATGTTAGCTTGAGGAATTATCACTGAGTCTATTCAGTGATCTTCCTAATTATAAGCTCATGTTTTTCAGTTATATGTTCAACATCAACGAATACCGAGTCTATTCAGTGATCGTTGATAGCTTGCATTGTAACAGCTAAGTATCCCTTTGAAGACAAACAAGTCGAGTTCAAGAAACCATTAATGATGTTGAATAAGTAGCAGAAGTAGTTGATGAAAGAGTTAAAGTTGATCGTGATCTGAAAACGGATTCAGTGATATCGACCCGACTACACAACGAGACGATCTGAAGCTCAAGACTCAACGATCGCTGAGAACATCACTCAGTAACTCTTATCGCTGATCAGAGACTTGAAGCTGAAGATTTTTAGATTTGTCTTATCCTCAATTGCACTAAAGGACAACCATGTTTTTCTGACTGAAGTAGAAAAGGAAACTTTCTTTACTGTTCCCTCCGTATCTGTCAAGCCTCCAAGCAACTGTTCACTTCACCAAACCCATATGGGTTATCTGCGCATGCCCTTACAAGACAATGAATAATACAACTCAAACTATTTAACATGCAACACGTGTAAAAGCTAAGTCCTTTTTGCTCTACTTCTCTAAGTTCTTTCTTTCTGTTCTTTTCTCGCTAGTGCAATAGAGAATGCTTTGTGAAATATTATACAGGGCTGGAAGATTAAATTAGCATAACTCTTGGAAAAAATGAAAAGGATGAAAAAAGACCAAAAGTTTGAAAGCAATTAAAAGACTGTCAATGAAGCATTAGTGAGAAAGTATCTTAATCTTAGGGATGAACATCGGACGGGTTTTTCGGGTTTCGGAGATTTCGGGTTCGGAGGAAAAATGGAGGACCTGATATCCGATTTTTGGGGGTCGGGGATTTCGGGGCACCCAATTTTTTTGGCGTTTTTTCCCCTGTTTCAATTTCAAAGTTAAAAAAATATGCAAACCAAAAATAACAAAATTACTAAACTATAGTACCAAAAGGACATTTAAATTAAAAGGCAATTCATCGATAATGATCATCCTAGTCAATGCTTTTCTAACCCTATCTTGATTGAATATCCAAGTACCCAAAACATGTTCGGAGTTGTCAAATTGCGAAGCTTGGAATGCCAACACAGATTGTTTGGTTTCTTTAGCATGTGGGTTTTGTAGGCATGCATTACTATGATTTCTCAACGTTGTTGTGCCATGCTTTTTCAGATCGGCGACGTAAATTTTTTCTCAATACTTACACTTTGCATTTGTGACACGACCATTATCGTCTAGAATTTTATCAAAGTGCGCCCAATATTTAGATTTTGATTTGTAAGCTTTGCACTTCTTTTGTTTAGGTGGTGCACTACTAACGTCACCTTGATCCATTCCTAAATGTAGTTTTTAAAAACACAAAGTTTATTACAAACTCGATTTAATCAAACTTGAGAAATAATCAAAACACATTCAACCATTCAAACTATTAATTAAACTATTGAAATTCAAAACTCAAAAGTTCAAGACTCAACTCACTCAAGTAATCAAGTTAAGTAGTTAAGTATTCAAAAATCAAAACTCAAATAAATTAAGTTATTCAAAAATCAAAACTCAAGTAATCAAGAGTTCAAGTAGAAACATTCAAGTAGAAATTAAAGCATGGGATAGAGCCATAGAGGTCAAAACTATCAATGAACATTCATCTATTCAAGTAGAAATCAAGTAATCAAAGCACATTCATGTATTCAAACTATCAATGAAACATTCAAGTTGAAATTTCAAATTAGGTAAAAAATTTACCAAAATGGAACGGGAGAGGGACTATGGAGGTCGCCATCGTCGGTGGTGGAGGGGTTGCCGGCGTCGGTGGTGGAGGAGGCCGCCGGCGATTGGAAGTGATGTGTGTGGGGAGCGCGATGTGAGAGTGAGAGAGAATAGAAGTCAGAAGAAGCGTCGATTATAATTTGATTTGGGTCTAGGGAAGTTGATAAAACAATAAAAGGTTATTATTTGTGGGTGTTGGACAGAAAGTTTTGCTGCTATAATTAAAAAAATGAAACCTAAAGGGCTGTTTTGTAAATATCCAGAAAATATTATTAAAAAATCGGGTTTTCCGGACGGGTTTTTCGGGGATCGGGGGAAGAATTTTCGCACCCTACCCGACCCCGATCAACCCTCGGGGATTTCGGGGTCGGGTTTTTCGGGGTCGGGTCGGATCGGGTTTTCGGGGATCGGTTTTTTTGCTCACCCCTACTTAATCTGCAAGAAAATTATACTCATCCATTTAATTGCTTCGAACCCAAAATAAGAGTCTGAAGCAAGCCCAAGGTGAGCTGGAGACATAAGATGAGCTTGTCTTGTATTGGTTGAAAATGACATGGATTCCCCTGCATCAGTTTGTTTGTGGCTTATTTGACTCTACGATATCATTATGTCAGATATAGGTGTTTCTAGTTACAGTTGATAGATTTATAATTTTTTACCATTCAGAATTCGCATTCAACATGTTTATCAAACAATCATTTTCATTTAGCCTTTAATCTAGACTAAGGGGTAAAATAATCATTTTTGTCGTTCTGACAACTGAATCCATTAAGAGTCTTTTGGAGAGATAACATACAAGACCTTAGCATAATGGTATTTAATTGGACGCCAATAACTTTGCACTTCACGATTTCCTATAGCGTATATTTCATATTACCGAACGAATTCTCGTCATTTGTAGGAAAAGAAGAGAGAATTGGTGGCTTCAGCATTCGGAGACGATGAAAATGGTGGCTCTCAAACTCGTCTCACCGTTGAAGACATGAAATATCTATTTCAAGCATAGTTTCGGGTACACCTTTTTTCTAGTATCAGAAACGTGAGATCTAAAACAATACAGGGTCTTAGATCTACCGTTCTAGATCTAGGAAAAGGTGCGCCCTAAATATCTGAGAGGCGTCGATATTTTGTGACCCCTCCTGATATCTTAGAATCGGTTTTTTGCATGTCACCCTCGATCAACGACATTGTTCGCATCGTTTTTTGGGGTTTTTTAGATTTCAAAAAAGTAAAAAAAAAATAGTTGTTTTTATAAATAAGAGGTTGGTAATCTTAGAAATATCAAATTCTATTTAAACAATCTTGAATTTTGAAGTCAAATAGCATACACCAGGTGAAGTAAATGTTTTTATGTACAGAGCAAATGTTTTATTTGTTTGGGTGTTAACGAGTCGAGTAGCAGGTTGTTTGGGCTCGTTTCGGGAAAATAATATCTGGTTCAAGCTTGAATAATTTTACTATAACAATGTTCTAGCTCGAGTTAAAATATCTTATAAATGTTTGGGTTCGAGCTTGATGATCGTTAATGATCTTGAGTTGTATATTATGACCAAAAATTCAAGTTTTATGAGCTTGTTGATGGGTTTGGACTTGGGATCGATTAACTCTTTTATTTTAAAGGGCTTGAACTAGAGCTTGAGAAAATTTTTTTTATTGTACAAATTTGGTGATTAGAAAAAATGTTCTTAAGAGTTTTTATGTATATATGAACATGTTTCACTCGAAGAACAGAAGCATTTACTCGAATAAATAAATTTTTTTGTCACTTTTTTTCTGTCACTCGATTCCAATGGAAAAATTATTATACCTTACAATAGATAAACAACTGGAGAATTGGCCGTTTCTTCTTGAAGCCTTGGAAAATATGGGTTTTGGTGTCAAATGGAGATGGATTCTAGCATGTTTATCATCCACCTCGATCTCGGTTTTGGTAAATGGAAGCCCAACAAAAGAATTTCCGATGGGAAAAGGATTGAGACAAGGAGACCCTCTCGCTCCGTTTCTCTTTCTAATCGTTGCCGAAGGTCTTCACATTATGTTGGAAGAAGCCGTAAAGAAAGGTTTGATTAAAGACCTAAAAGGTAGGAAAGGAGAAAGAGTCAATTTCCCATCTCCAATATGTGGACGACCTCATCCTTTTTGGAGTATGGGAGCCCAATAATTTGAAGAACTTGATTAAAGTCTTGGAGTGTTTCTTTATAGTCTCGGGTTTAAAAGTAAATTTGAAGAAAAGCAAATTATTCGGTGTTGGTGTGAATGAAAAGGAAGTGCAAAATTGGGCTAGAGTCTTGGGTTGCGATTATGGGTCCCTACCCTTCTTGTATCTAGGACTCCCGGTAGGTGCCTCAATGCGTAAAGTCGCCCATTGGCAACCAGTAAAAGAAAAAGCTAAAAAGAAGTTATCGAATTGGAAAGCTAAGATGCTTTCTTTTGGTGACCGTTGGACTTTGGCCAAGTCGATTCTTGGAAGCACACCCTTATATTACTTTTCCCTTTTCCGTTCCCCGGTGAGTGTCTTAAGTAGTCTAGAAAAAATGCGTTGTAACTTCTTTTGGGGCGGGAGGGATTCGAGTGTCGGGGAGAGTCATAAGAGGGGAGGTCATTGGGTGAAATGGTCAAAAGTTCTAGGGTCGTTTGAAAAAGGGGGTCTAAACTTGGGGAGTCTAAAAGACTTAAATTGGGGCTTGTTAGGTAAGTGGTAGTGGAGGTTCCGTACGGAGAGTGATTCGTTGTGGGTGAAGGTGATTAAAAGCATCTTTGGTAAGGATGGAGGGTTAGGAGGTGGACCGCTTAGAGGTAGGAGGGGAGGGAGCTCGGTTTGGGAGGGCATAGTGAAGTTGGGATGGGAGATTGATACTAAGAGTTCAATTTTCAAATTCTTTTTGGAAGTCGATAGGTGATGGCAAGGCTTCTTCATTTTGGGAGGAGTCTTGGCTAGGAGTGGGAAAATTAAAAGATAAGTTTAAGCGCCTTTACCAACTTGAGACCCATAACGGTGTTTCAATTGTGGATAGAGGGGCTTTTTGTCGGGGGGTGTGGCGATGGAATTGGAATTGGAGGAGATCTCCAAGAGGGAGAGAGGTAGGCGAACTAAAGGAGTTAAAGGTAGCACTAGAGGGATTCTCCCCGAAGCTAAGTGGGGTGGATCGAGTGCTTTGGAAACTTGATATAGGTGGGGGGGTTTCGGTAAAACAATTAAGATTGTTGCTTGAAGAAGCCGGAGCTAGAGAGGAAGGAAATGAAGGCCAAACTTTATGGCTAAAAGCGGTCCCAAAGAAGATTTGGATATTTATTTGGAAAGCGAATCTTCGTAGGTTACCGGTGCGTATGGAGTTAGATAGAAGAGGTATAGACTTAAACTCCGTTCTTTATCCTAGATGTGAGAATGGTAAGGAGACGGTAGATCATGCTTTGTTCGGTTGCGAAAAAGTGTTATCTTTGTGGATGCTTGTTGGAAAGTGGTGGAATGTGGATGTTGAAGCTTGTAATTCGTTAGTAGACTTGATCAACCTAGGAAATCAAGCGGGAATTAATGTGTTAGGAGGAAGGAGGTGGATGGCAATGGCTTGGTGTTTTGCGTATTTGATTTGGATAAGTAGAAATAAGGTTGTTTTCGAAAATAAGAATATCACATTGGAAGAGGAGTTCTTCAAGTTCCAATTAAAGGTTTTTGAATGGATAAATTTTCGTGACAAAGACATCGCGGTGGGATGGAAGACGTGGATGACGGATCCGCTAAACGGAAAATAAGAACACTTTATTGTCGGGTTTGTTATGCAGGTTAACTTTCTGTGGTGATTCGTGCATACGCTACTGATTGCAGCAGTCTGTAAAAGCTTGCTCTGTGGATTATCCCTCGTAATCTCAGAGTCTAAAACACTGCAGAATAAAGTGGTTGTCGGGTCAAAATAAAGGCGGTAGCGGGCCGAGTATTGGGGCTGATTTGGCGGCACAACAGGCGTAACAAGCGGCGCTCATCACCTGTTGCCGAATAAGTAGCTGATGGGGCAGTTTTTCTTCTCTGTTGTGGGCTCGTGCTAGTAAGTCGGTCTTTCATTCGAAGTAGGTGTTCATATTACTGGTTGGTTGCAATGGTGGTTTCATTCGAAGTAGGTGTTCATATTACTGTCTCGTTGTGATGGTGTGTTCATGGTCTTTGGTTTTAATTTCGGTTGTAAGACTTGGTTTTGTTGTGGTAATATATTTCTTTTTTGTGTTGTTCAAAAAAAAAATAAACAACTCCTTTTAGTCTATGAAATTTGTCAAAGCTATTGCAATTCTTGCATTTATGGACAATGACACTATGGAAAAGAATTTGAATTTAAAATTTAAACCATATCTTAACTAGTCAAAATACAATTTTTTTAATAATTTTTTATATAATTATAACCATATCATTAATCAAAATAAAACTACATTCAAAATAAATATTAAATTAGAGCCATCATCACGCATGAAGTCCGTCCATTTTGTATGCATTTCAAAATTTAGTTTAAACAATTTAAATTAAATATGTGAATCTTGATTTTTTAAGATTATTAAATTAGTTGGATTTATTAAATAAAAAGACATGTGTCAAACAGATAAGACTAAATTGATAAGAAATTTGCATTTAAAACTAGAACTAAATCCTATTTTCTTAAGACTACTAAACTAATGAGATTTATTAAATTAAATGACACGCGTTATTAATGCAAAATGTGTCCAGATACATGTTTAGGCGGGAAAAATACTAAAGTCGATTCACCAGACAATGACATGTGGTATGCTAGTTACTTATTTATTATATATAGGTTGGATGTAATGGTTTTTTAAAAATTTTGAATTTTAATTGTCAATTTTAGAAAAAAGGTAGAAAAATTGTTAGAGATGGTGTGCTATATAATTTTTTTTTTTTTATCACCTTGTATTTGTTTCATTTGTGAAAACTTTTGTTCATGATCCAATTATCATCCCATAACCTATCAAAATGACATTTCATTGAATTGGGTAAAAATAATTCATTTAAGTTATATCTTTATTATAATATAATGAAAATTCATGAGTATTTTTTGTCTTTGGTTACATGGCAATTAACATGTGTATTGCCTTTTTTTATCTGTAATGAATGTAACTTGAAAGTGTATATATGTGAAAAAAATGTTTCATCAATATAAAAATATTGTAGATCTTAGAAATTTTTTGTATGTGATGCAAAAATGTTATTAATAAAATTGACATGAGAATATAATCTTATGTCACCCCTTAAAATTAAATATTAGAAAATTATATTGGCTATTTTCATGCCTTATTAAGTTAATAGGGTTGATTCACACCAACCTCAAATTTGACTTTGAATTAAATAATAATTAATAATGAATAAGAACTAAAATAAATAATACCATGAAATTGATATATATTGATGGTCATTGCAACATTATTCCTATAAGTGCTAATAATATTTGAAAATAAGAATGCCATTTTTAGAA
>LUCG01105623.1:0-14924 GCA_001633085.1 Carthamus tinctorius
TGTCAGCTGATGTGGCATTAAAAAGTGAGAGGGTTGGGAGGGTTGGCTGTGTGCAGCCTTAGTGTTTTGCTGTTCAAAGGTGAGGTCTAGGGTTTGAATCTTGTTAGAGGCATTTTATTAGTTTTTAGCTTTAATATTTATTATGTTTCTAAAAAAATTATAGTTAAGAAGATTCAAACATAAGACCTTTCATTTGAAAAGCAAAAAATCAACCACTAAACTAATACAGACATCTTTATATATGTTTTTTATAATTAAATGGTGTCACCATTTCAAAACTTTTCTGAATCCATCCCTGCATTTTAAGTCAGTATAATATAACTTTACAAAAATATAAAAGCATAATAAATCTTAAGAAGATTAACGAAACATATTCTAAATTTATGAATAAGAAAACAACAAATACATTATAAGTTTATAACTTTCTAAGGCTACACGCAGCGGTAGGGCGGGTTGAGGCCGCCGGGCCCGACGGGTTCAGCAGGCACCGGTGTGCCGTTTCAGAGCCCGGCGGGCTCGGTGGGTAGCGGCTCCACCATGCCGTTGCCCACATTGCTGAGTTTGTGTGTGTTGTGTGTGGGGTAAAGTGAGAGGGTTGGGAGGGTTGGGTAAGAGTTGTAGAGGGNAAAGTGAGAGGATTAGAAGGGTTCGCCGTGTGTAGCCTAAGCAAATATTTTTTATCAGATTAGTTGAAGTATTCTATTATAAAAATAAAGGAAGCATAAAACATGCACGCCAACAAAATGATTAGATTCACAACCAAAAGGTTCATACGAGACCTCAATCTAAAACAAAACTACATTATTGGTCCTCGTGCTTTTGTCGTTCCTCATGATTCTCGTCCTACAATTTCAAACACAACAAAAAGGTCCGGATTTTTTCTTGTTTTAACGGCTGTTAACTATCATCCATAATTGAGGACAATTTGGTCCTTTTTAATATTCTTTCAGAAAACTAAAATTTTTAAATATATCATACTATTTATGTAGTATATATAAGAGAGTATTTGAAAACCACTAATACAAATTTAGAATACAAACTTTGCAAAGCACAATTGACTGCTGAGAAAATTTCTTTTTTGTTTTCAATTTTTTATCATTAAGGGTCTTTATGTCATTTTATATATTTGGCAATAATTTTGATAAGTATTCATGTATATTATTTTTGGTTTTATTTTATTATAGATAGTTGTTTCCATAATATTTGTACGTTTCTTTTGGATTTTTTTTGTTTGACAATATTTAACCAGGTTATATGGCAAGATTATATTATATCGCCTACTTTATAGTTGGTTGTAGGTTTTGATCAATCATCTACCAGATGAATCACCGAGTTTTTTGGAGTTGGTAGCATGTTTCAATCGTCGTTTCCTAGAGTCGGTCGCATGTTTCTATCGTTGTTTTCTATAGTTGGTTTCATTCATTTCCGTTCATTTGTTTAGGTTTATGACCATGTTCATCGTCTATGTTCATGAAGGCTGAAGTTGTTTAGATAAAAACATTCAGTTGGAATAAGAGTAAAACTAGGTGAAGCCAACGAGTTTGAAATTGTATTTCATAAATACATTCACACTGCACCCATGTGGACCTAAAAGATATTGCATCCATTTTGAGTGTTTTGATTTAGGTAGTGTAGGTGAAAAACAATGCAACATAAATGTGAGTAAAAATAAAATGGTTGCCTTAATGTCTGGGAAGAACACTGTGTATCAAATTCCTGATCAAATATCATAAAGTTCACACACCATGCCCACATTTTCTCTACTTATTGAATTCAAACGAGAACACCACAAAAATAGGTTTCAGTTGCTTTAGTCGAACAAGGTGATTTGGAGATATGTTTTGAAACACGGAGAATGAGAAGATGAACATAGAGGGTCATTACTTGAGAGGTGCACGAGAAATAAAAAAGGATAATAGTATACTGTGTATGAGGGGCGTTGGTGTAAAGGAAGGAAGAAAGAGGCTATGATAAGGGGTGGTTTAATTTATGTTATTTTCTATTCAAATGTTTTACACACTTATAATTGCAATCATAACTTGCACAATAATTTTTTTTAGAAGAAATGAAAATGACCAAAATGCTCTAATATATATTTGTTCAAGAGACTTAGGGGTTGTTTATTTGGTGTTGACCGGTCAGCAGTTAGATTGTTTATCAAGTCTGAGATCAGACCGTGAACTGGCTGGGGATATGATCGAGATTTGACTAAACCAGAACCAAAATGTTGTTTATTCGGGTCAGATTTGTTTATTCCATGTTTGCCCATTTTTTTCTGCATCTCTTCCTTTTAATATACAACTACAAAAAAGTTAAAATAGTCTTTTTGTTTGTTGGTAAACACTTACAAAAAACATGTGGTAAACATTCTTACCCATATAACACTTACCCGGGACAACACTTAGGTCTTGTTTACCAAACGCTTACCCGAGTAAGTGTTTACCAACAAAATTCAACACTATCACCAACTTACCGGGTAAGATTTTAGTCCACAAAAGTTGTACGTTATGCAACAATTTACCCGGTAAGTGCTAATCATGGTAAGAGACAACCACCTTCACTTACCATGGTAAGACTCCCATCCTTGCTTTCGCTCTTACTCGGATAAGATTCTTGGTCCTTGCCATATGCATTCGGTAGGTAATATGACTTGGTAGGTACTTACCCGGATAAGTGTTTAGTAAACGGCCCCTTATCCGGATAGAGTACGTAAACGGCCCTTTAATCCACCACTTTCAGCAACCACAATGATCAAACTTGTAATTCATCAATTGTACAAGGACCATTTATGCACTTTACCAAAAGATTGGAGTGCTAAGTATTTAATGCCAATTATTATCAGTCCACACTCCAAAAAGGAGAGATAAAAGCTTGGCCTTCATCATGTCCACAAAGCAAGCGTGACGTCAGCATCCTACGTGTGCAAAACACGGCAATTCTCACTGACGTCACCATCCTCGTCACACTTCAACTGATTCATCCTCATCTTCTAGTTGTCTTCACAAGCCGACAAATAACTTGCGAAATTACAGAAAAACCCTTTCCCTTTTTACCACCTGGGAAGCTTCCCATAATATCATCACACACCCACCATAGCTACTTCTGCTACTTCAAACAAGTTTCCTTCAAGAAAACATCATCAAATTTGTCGATTTGATACCGTTTTTACCGTTTCTTGAAGTAAATTTGTGCTTTTTTTTTCACATGGGTTTTGCTTATTGACCGATTGTTTGATCTGGGTATTTGTTAAAATTACAAAAAGTTAACAGATCTGGGGGTTATGGTTTTGAAGATAAATCTTGTGTTTTTGGGGTTTTAATTTATTTGGGGTTTGTTAGCTTTTGATTCTTGATATATTTGGTGTTCTGGGTATGGCTGATTCCAATAAGTTGGGGTTGTTTTAGGTTTTGATCAAGATTCTTGTGGTGGGTGTGAATCTTGGAATCAAGAAAGCTGAAACTGATTTGGGGGTTCTAGGGTTATGTTCATCATCCATGGATTTGAAGCAAAAAGATAAGGGGGTTTCTTGATCTTATTTGGTATGATTTGGGGTTTTTGGATGTTGACTTTGACTCATCATGTTTGAGGTTTGACTTGATCCATTTCTTTGAACATATTGTTGATCCATTGTGCTTTGAGTTCTTGTTTCTTTGGCTTATAAAAAAGTTGCTGAATTTGATCTTTTTTGGTGAAATAGGCAAACCCCTGATCTTGTTCATATAAACTTCTCATTTCCCATCTCCTAAAATCTTGTTTCATGTTGGGAATTTGACTTGAATCATTGCAAAAAAAGCTTCTAAATTTGACCTTTTTTTGGTCAAATAGTCAAACCCATGATCTTGTTCATGTAAATTTCCCATTTCCCATATCCAAAAATCTTGGTTCATAATGGGAACTTAAGTTGAATCATAGCCAAAAAGTTCACCATTTCATAGTGGTTCAAGTTCTTGAACCTTTAACCATGGAAAAAGCTTCTAAATTTGACCTTTTCTTGATGAAATACTCAAACCCCTAATCTTCTTCATACCAATTTCCCCATTTTCCCACTTTGTAAATCTTGTTTCTTGTTGGGAAATTCGGTTTAATCCATGGCAAACTCATCCGAACCATCGTCATCCATAAGCTTCACTTCGTCATCCCTCATCTCCAATGGCTCAACCCCTTATAACATCCCTTCGTCTTCCGTCCCCGAATCCCGCCAAAATCTTGAAATCATTAGCTTAAATAAGCTTAGCACAAGCTTAGAAAAGCTCTTGACCGATTCCGATTCCAACTACTACGATGCCGAAGTTGTCGTTGAGGGGGTTTCCGTGGGCATTCATAGGTGCATTTTAGCAACTAGAAGTAAGTTTTTTGGTGATCTGTTTAAGGATGGCAAGTCTAAATACTTCATGAGCGATTTGTTGCCGTTTGGGAATGTGGGATACGATGCTTTTCTTGTGTTTTTGAGCTATGTTTATACTGGAAAGCTCAGGTCCTCTCCTCCGGAGGTTTCGACTTGTGTCGATGATGCTTGCCGCCATGATGCTTGCCGCCCCGCTATTAGCTTTGCCGTTGAGTTGACTTATGCTTCTTCGGTGTTTCAAGTTCCCGAGTTGGTTTCGCTCTTTCAGGTAGCTCGTATGCTTAATGCTAATGTTCGTGTGCTTAATGTTAATTTTCGTGTGCTTAGTGTTAATGTTGGTATGCTTAATGTTAATGTTTGACTATGCAAAAGCTACTTTTACCTGGAAAAGTTACTTGTCGACTAATAAGCTGACTATTAGCGGATAAATTAAGGGAAAAATGCATAAAAATATAACAAATGATCACATTTTTGAGTTTTAAGTGATGCATTTTCTTTTTTTAACAAATAAATCTTGGAACTTTTATTGAATCGAACAAATAAATCCTTAAAATTTTTTAAAATTGGATAAGCTCAATTAACTTTCATATTTTGAACGATTAAGTCCATAGACATTTTCTTATATCAAGTCCTTATAATGATAAAACATAAGAAATATATCGTTTCTTAATTGATTCATCTATAGCAATAGCAAAATATAATAAACCAATAGAAGTTTATTAAATAGGATCTTTATTGTCCATAATTTATTTTTTCTGATTCAAATCAGAATCATACATATGAGAAGTGGATAATTATTTATTTTTCATATATTCAAATGGCAATCACATGACCATAACAATTAACAAACACCCAATAGTTGTCATTTAAATCTGAAAAAAAAAATACATAAGCTTCATTAAATATGGTGTATTTTTTTAATCGTTTTATGGGTTTGTTTTTATTTCCTACTGATTAGTTGATACATGAAAAAAATAGTAAGAGAACGTTTGGTTGTGGAAAACTGTTTTCATTTTCTTAGAAAACGTTTTCAGAGAATGAAGTTGAGTTTTCATTTTCAATTTTCTATGAAAATTTTAGAAAACGCTTTTGGTTGAAACGATGAACTTTTCATTTTCCATTTTAGAAAGTTAGAAAAAAGACGTTTAGAAACTTTTGGAAAACTATTAAAATCAGTTTTCCAATTTACATAGTGTTTAGAAAACAATAACCAAACACACCCTAAACAATAACCAAACACACCCTAAATTTCTTCGTTTTATAGATGTAAGATATTCACTAAAAAGTGCATGAAAGTTCATTGGATTTTTCTCGGCTTAAGTAGGTTCAAGGATATATTTATTTGATTTAAACAAATTCAAGAATGTATTTGTTCGATTTCAAAGAATTCAAGGATTTATTTGTTCAGAAAAACTTTAGGAACTTAATCGCTCAAAATGTTATAGTTCGTAGGTTGTTCTTGAACTTTTTCCGTAATTTACCGATAAACTAGTCATTGTTGGTAAAAACTAGCTAACACTCTTAGATGATAATTTAAAATGACTTAAATCATAAGGGGTATATTTGGAAAGAAATAGTTTTTATATAAGTTGGCTTATGACTTACTAAAAGGGGCATTTTCAGTTATAAAAATTATGCCTTATCGAACGTAACATTTTACTAAATGGCCCCTTTTAGTAAGCCATAAGTCAAACTTCCGGATTTATCCCGATTCTTATTTCTTTAACTTTGCAGCGCCGGCTTCTCAACTTCATCGACAAGGCTCTCGTGGAAGACGTGATCCCGATCCTTGTCGCGGCCTTCCACTGCCAATTGGAACCCGTCTTAACCCGGTGCATCGACTGCGTCTCGAGATCGGACCTCGACACAGTCTCCCTCGAGAAAGAGCTCCCGTTCGAGGTCGCCCAGGCTGTCAAATCCCTCCGCCGCAACAACTCCTTCGATTACGAAGAAGACGAAGACGACGAGCACGCGGTCGAGTCCGAGGGCGCGTTACACGAAAAACGAATAAAATCCATCCACAAAGCCCTCGATTCCGATGACCTCGAGCTAGTGAAACTGATCCTATCCGAGTCCCGTATCACATTGGACGAGGCGTGCGCGTTGCACTACGCAGTCTCGTACTGCGATCTGGAGGTCACGAAGATGGTCCTCGATTTGGACCAAGCCGACGTGAATCTTCGGAACTCCCGAGGGTACACC
Organism: Carthamus tinctorius; assembly: GCA_001633085.1. Taxonomy (NCBI): domain Eukaryota; kingdom Viridiplantae; phylum Streptophyta; class Magnoliopsida; order Asterales; family Asteraceae; genus Carthamus; species Carthamus tinctorius. The sequence continues at coordinate 6,548 of LUCG01105623.1, forward strand.
GTGCTCCATGTGGCGGCGATGCGTAAGGAGCCGTCGATCATCGTGTCGCTTCTGAGCAAAGGGGCGTCAGCATTCGATGAGACGGTGGACGGGCAGAGCGCGGTTAGCATTTGCCGGAGGCTAACGAGGCCGAAGGATTATCATGCGAAAATGGAGCAAGGCCAAGAGACGAACAAGGATCGGATTTGCATCGATGTGTTGGAGCGGGAGGTTAAGAGGAACCCGATGATCGGGAATGTGTCGACATGTTCTTCGGCCGTGGCCGATGATTTGCACATGAAGTTGCTCTACTTGGAAAACCGAGGTGAGTTTCTTAATCGGAGATTTGAGTTTGATGTTGGTAGTCGATGGGTCGTACTTGTGTTTTTTTATCGTTATTTATGCATCCGTTTTGGTGGTTTAGAATTGGGGAAATTGGCTTTGCTGGCCGGTCTATTCACCTAAAGTGGTCACTTTTACCCAAATATCACTGCATCTGCAAATTATAGATTTGTAATTTGTGGACCTAGCTAAAAAACACAAAAAAGAATGACCAGGTCAAGTTTTCTTTATATATAATAAAAACTCGTCTTTCATCATGAACATGAGAAAAGCCGAGAGCACCATTCAGTGTTATTCACTCCGAATAACACTGAATATTGTGTTATTTACTCTGAATAATAAATGTATTATTCAGAGTGTGAATATGACACGTGGCACGATCTCAACGGTCCCCACGTTCACAATCAGATTTGAGTTTCCATCTGAACTTTTGTCTATATATATATGTGTGTGTATATATAGGCATGGGATCATGAGAAGTGCCATTTTTGATGAGAAGTGTGAGAAGTGCTTTTAAACCGTTGATCACTTTTAATCAAATACCCTCTCTTGAATTGCGGATTAAAAGAGAATTGATCCGGTACATCTCGGTGCATCCTATCTCGATGCATCTCATCTTAATGTTTGTTCATTTCTCATTTAATAGTTGATAACCACTTCTCACCGGACTCCAACCCTCTAGTAATTTTTCTTTGTGTTTTTTAGCTTGATCCGCAAATTTCGGACCTAGAATTTGCAGATGTATTGATATGTAGGTAAAAGTGGGAGAGAAATGGATGATAAACTTGACATTCACGTCATCAAATCTTACGTTAGATAAGAAATTCAGCAACTTTGTACAATAAATAGAAAAATAAGAATTTTGTTACATTGATGACAAAACTATTTGTTACACAAAATAAGACTTCTAAGACAAATTTTGTTGCATTTTGATCCATTCTCTATACCCCTTTTTCGCTTTAGAAGAGTGTCCGGCTATTGATTTACGGGTTTGATTTTATCGTGATGTTTTGTAGTGGCGTTTGCACGGATATTGTTTCCTTCGGAAGCGAAACTAGCGATGGAAATCGCACATGCCCAAACGACTTCGGAGTTTCCAGGTCTCTTGGCATCGATGAAAGGGTCGAACGGTAATTTAAAGGAGACGGATTTGAACGAAGAAACGCCATTGGTGCAAAAACAAGGAATGCTTTCGAGAGTGGAAGCGCTTTCGAGGACGGGTGAGATTTTACCGATTTCCGTATTTTTTTTTCGTTTCTAATTTGATCGATCTTATTAAGAATCGTATTATTTGGATGCAGTGGAGACTGGTCGGCGTTATTTCCCCAATTGTTCGGAAGTTCTCGATAAGTTCATGGATGACGACCTACAGGACTTTTTGGACCTTGATGATGAGGCTGGAGAAGAGGAAGACATAAAGAGGACTCGGTTTGCCGAGCTTAAAGAAGACGTCCAACGGGCCTTCACATTGGACAAGGCCGAGCTTCATAAAGGCCTAGCGTCGTCCATGTACTACCCGACAACGAAGGGGAAGAGAACAAAGCCCAGATATGCTCGTAAAACGCGTGTTTAAAACTTATTGAAATGGACTTTTTGATATTATTTAAGGTTCAGGGTCTAAAAGTTATGAACGTTATCTTTTTGACCTTAAAAAGACACCGAGCTCTGCGAACGACAGTGGAAGTTGTGGGTTCGAGTTTTGGACGCATGTCGATTTTTTGGTTGGACTTCGGAGGTCGGATGTTGTATTAAGGCGAACTCTTTTGGTAGTCGTAACGTATATGTGGATGGTTCGTATTTGTATGATATGTTTATATGTATGTTTAAGTTTAAGTTTAAGTTTTTGAGAAGGTATTGTGGTTCAAATTTTAACTATAAAGTCATATATGTTACCATGAAAGCCTCTTTGGACATTGTTATTGGTAAAGTTTAGCATTTCAGCAGGTTAAGGGGGCATTTTGGTCACATGATTTTATGATTTAATGAAGAATGAACTTTATTGATTTTGGTCCTTGTTGCTTTTTAATTTTCTTAGTTTTGGTCTTTTTAACTCATTAAATACAAATTTGTTATGGCAATTTGCATTTCACACATTTTGATCCCTCTCATTAACGGTGATTTTCATCTGTTAAAGAAGGGGTATTTTTGTCATTTTCAAACTTTTCCTCTACATATATTTGCCAAAAATCATATAAAGACGTTCTATATGTTGGAAACTCAATAAATGATCAATATATATTAATTATCTTATGAATCATTTTTTCTTTAAAGAAACTCGATTTTAATAGTTAACAGTTTTCCAGGGTGGAGCCTGAGCATTAATATATAGTCAGAGGTTCGAATATGAATGCTAAATATCTGAGAAGGTAAGAAATAAATGTTAAGAAAAGGTTCATGTAAGTGCCTCACCGAGTGCCATTTACCTTCCGGATAAGCAGGTCAGTGACCTAAAAACTTACCCGGTAAGAGACATGGTGATGCAGCGTATATGAGTGAAATAGAAGATTGAACACGTTGATTCAATGAATGCCGCGTTCAATCTCTTCTAAGGCTTGTTGATTCGTAGAATACCAAAACCTAGGCTTCAAAACCTGAATTCTGATAAGGAACTCAAGAGTTGGAAGGAAAATGAGAAATCTCTGATTAATGAACTGTCCTTCCAAATCACACAATTGAAGCATAAATAAGAAAACTGAAACGAAGGGGGACTGCCAAAAGCCATGGGCCGAACACAAAGCCCAAAACAAAAGCCCAAAAACGAAAAAAAACACAAAAACGTCCAAAAAGTCACTTAAACAGCGTTTTTAGGGGTCGAAAAGTTCGTGAACCACGGCGTGCTTCCTGTCTCAAGCTTCGATTCGACAGGTGGACCGTCCAAAACGGACGCCCGGAGCGAAAGTTATGCCCTTCTGAAGCCGGACCTGTTTGTTCCCCGATCACGGGCCTCTAAAAACTTTAAGGCCCTCTCCTCCACGGCTTCGCCCGCATCACATGGTAAAAACCAAGAATCTTTTCCGGTAAGCACTTGTTGAATTAATTAAAGACATTTTTACCAAAAATATATTTTGATGAATGAAAATGTTACTCTCCGCTAAAATAAATAAAGGTAGCCCTCTTGCCGATAAACACTCCACATAATCCCTAAATTAAAACAACAAAATTCTAAAATCCTAAGAGAGATTAATTAGGGCTTGAGGCATGAGATGTCATAGGGAACCAAACCCGTATTCATCTTTGCTATTATATAAACCAGTTATTATTATATTTCTTTTAGAAAAAATCAAAACTTTAGGGGAGCCATTCCGCCCTTGGTAGTTTGTTTTATGACTAATGAAACAATACATAGAGGTTGATGTATGATGATCTGTTTTGATGATATAGTGTTGTCTCATTTTCACCAAGTAAATAACACATTGTTATCTATATATAGTAAATACTTACGTACACGTTCTTTTAATTATAACAAGGACAACATATTATATTTCCAATAGCAAAGGATTATAAGTAACTCAATGATGTCCGGTCGGAAGTATATCTTAACCTTTTTCAAAGTTAATGGTTCAAGCCTCATCAAAAACAAAAAGCGTACGTAAAGTATATAGTATATATAGATATTATGAAAAATACATATCATCCCAAAGTGAAGATTTTAAAATTTTGAAATCAAAAGATTGCTTATTATAGTTTAGTGCAATGTGTCAAAATTTATTCTCAATATTCTAATATTCCAAACTTTAAAGAGAGAAAGCTGAAGAATATTGAGAATAAATTTTGCAAAAGATACGAATCATTATTATCAAAACATGTTACGTTAGACCCCTTTATGCTTTTATGAGTAAACTCTAATTTTGGTCCCTGTGGTTTTGTAAAATCTTTGAAAGTGGGACCTGTGATTTAATAACTCTGAAAATCATCCCTGTGGTTTGTATTTTGCTTTGAAGTGGTCCTTGACTGATAACCATTTAAAAGTCTTAGGGGTAATATTGTCTTTTTGCCTCTTTTTGTCATAATCAACCATTTCGAAATAAGGAAATTCCCCCCTCCCCCCCCCTTTTTTCTCTATTTTTAACATTTTTTAAACTAATGTTTTAAAATCAAAGGCTATAATATAGGTGTTGTAAGTTTATGGGTCAAAAGCAAAACTTACATTTTTATATTATTTAACTATGTCTAATATTAAAATACAAAATATATAAATTATGTACATGATACAGTGTGCGTAGCCTCCTTCTCCGGCGAGAGCATCATCCCCGCCGGCGAAAAAGTAAGACCATTGTTCCACCCTACCCTCCAGCGAGCAACACCGTTCCACCCTTCTCCTTCGGCAAAAGCACATCCCTCAAAAAGTGGTCTTCGGTGAGGTGGGTTTTTTTATCACCGAACAACTTTTCGACATGTTCAATCTCCGATCCGTTAATGTCAACATTACTGAAGAAACGATGGTCGTCGAAGCGAAGCACAATTGGGTGAGTTATACTATCGGATTTGGGAAAAAAACAGAGGGCATGGTTATCCCGTCGGAGTTTTTTCGATGGTCGGAATCGGCGGACAACAACGGGTGAAGATCTCTTTTGGGCTATACGCGGCGCGGCGGCGCTAGCTTCGGTGTTATATTATCGCACACCGTGAAGCTAGTTCCAAAGCCGGAGGTTAATACTGTATTCCAGATAATGAAAACGGTGGAGATCGTTTATAAATGGCAGTCGGCGGTGCCGACCAATGACCACGATTTGTTCATTAGAGTTCTGTTACAGTTGGTGATGGCAAATAACAATAAAACCGTTAGGGATTCGTTTATCGCACATTTTTAGGCGATTCCAACAAGTTACTGACGGTATTGCTCACCAAAGAGAAGGGTGGAACGGTGTCTTACTTTTTCGTCGGAGAGGACGATGCTTTCGCCGGAGAAGGAGGCTACACCTCTGTATCACATATAAAATTTATATATTTTGTAAATAATATTAGATATAATTAAATATATAAAAATAAAGTTTGCTTTTAACCCATGAACTTACAACACCTATATCATAGCCCTTGATTTTAAAACATTAGTTTAAAAAATGTTAAAAATAGAGAAAAATGACAAAAAGAGGCAAAAAGACAAAATTACCCCTAAGACTTTTAAATTTGTTATCAATAAATGACCACTTTCAAAGCAAAATACAAACTACAGGGATAATTTTCAGAGTTATCAAACCACAGATCCCACTTTCAAAGATTTTACAAAACACAGGGACCAAAATTAGAGTTTACTCTACTTTTATATATACAAAAGTTACATTTCTAGCCCTTCAAGAATCAACTTCCTTGCACTTGCTAACTTTGAACTTTTGTTAACTTGCAAAGCATAGCTCCTCATAACCTTGATATGTAGTAACGTAACAATTTGCCCTTTCAACCTTGATGATAAACCTATAACATAATCAAAAGGCCTAAATAAAACTACTTTAGGTTGAAAGTGTCAAAGATTGCAATTATTTAAACAAGATTTTAACAAATGTTGACACTTGTATAAACCAAAAATAGATGATAAGTAAGGTCTGATTCACACACATACACGTTTAATTTCCATTCTTCTTTTTATAATACAAAACACAAAATTATAAATATTCTAAAACATATTTACGGGAAGTAAATCTTGAACAAGAAAATGAAAAAAAAAATGAAAACCCTAACAACTTCACAATTAGCATCAACAGAAACATTAAGCTTAAAAACAGCCAATTTAGAAAAACTAGTACCTTTCAAAAAAGATAATATTAGATATGTCATAGTTCTTAAGAACTAGTTTTAGATATAAACAAGATGAGAGCATAAACTAACCAAAACGGTGTACAAATAGTATATCAGGTCTAGTCACAAGAAAATACGTCAAACGAATAACAAACCTTTGATAACTTGAAAAATCTGACCAAGGAAGATCTATAGAACAACCTATAGTGTATTTCGCTACAATATTCGTGTCCAAACAATACCTTTTCTTTGACATACTTAGAACAATATCTAAACATGTCTTCCAGTGCTGTGGCAGATTGGTTATCACTCGGGGGTTTCATAGCGCCCTAACCGAGTTCGAACCTTTCCGTGCGCATGTCTGCGGACATTTAAGTGGGGTCATGTTTAGCCCCCAAAATTGCCGAGGATTAGTCGGGATTTGGCCCGGACACCTTCCAAAAAAAAAACAATATCTAAACATTGTTTTTAAATGATTTTTGACTTTGTTTATTTTATCATAACTATTCCTAGTAAGAACAATGTACTCCACAAAAGAAAGCAATAATAAAAATGAATTTAGCAAAAGAAGATAATATATAACGATTACTACTACTACTACACACAAACCCAAAATTAATCACACACTTAGAAATATTTCATACCATTCTCTTGGTGCCTTTATTAACCTATAAAAAGACTTAATCAATTTACAATTACTGAAAAAGAAAAAACGCAAAAACACAAAAAAAAAGATATTAGTAGTTTAATAACTCTAGAAGACTTTCCGACAAACAAAAGAGTGCGAAGAGAGTTTTCAAGAAGAATACCTTCAAGAGAGGAACATGAAACTCTGGCAACACCTATACCTCCATTTTCAGAATTTTATAAATCAGCAGTATTGATAACTTCGTTATTTGACGAATTTCTACCCTCCAAATCATAAGTTTATGGCTTGTTTTGAAGTGAAAATTGGCATTTTGGACTAATATTCGAGTGTAAGTGATGTGTAGACGTATAAAAGATCATTAAAAATGCCAAACCATACTCCATTTTGATAGCCGAGATGAAAAAAAGGCCGAACTGACACGAAGAAAAAAACCAAGTCTGGAGCCATGCTACTATTCCACGTGACAATGACATATTGTCATTGTAGCATGTCATTGTTGCATACGTCACGCATAACACTTAGGGGCCGGGAGACAATGCCCTCCTATTATGACACAATGGCGGTCGAGGCATGTCATAGTGGCAGTCGGTGTCTGGCAGTATAAAAAGCTACAGGTTGCTAGGGTCTAGGGTTATCTTGGGATTGCAGGAGGCTAGAGCATTGGCAAAGATGTTTTTGAAGTGTTTAAAGCCAAAAGAAGGGATTGCATGCATCAATTGGTAGCATGTATCAGTTGTTGAGGGAGTTCTTCATTCTATTTTGTATTTGTTGAGAAACAATGTATTGAGGTGTTATTTACTTTTATCTTTTGATGCATTTTCTGATTAGTAGCATGAGCTAACTACTTTGAGGTTAGGGAAAGATGGATTTTGCTTTTATACCATTACTAGTGAATCACCCGCGCGTTGCGCGGTAGCGAAATATATTTTAAAGAAATCTTTGTTCGAATTCAGATACAACGTAATTCTTCGATTATTAATTAATAATATTCAAATTAAAATGAAGAATGTGTTTTTATAAGTGATACACTTTCACATATCAGTTATCGTTCTTTTTGTTATGAATAGTTTGAAATGCATCATTGATAATTTTGTGGTTATACTTTTTAAAACACAAACGACATGTCATACAACTATATCATTATTGTTGTTATGAAATGTTTGACAAAAGGTAATCAGCCTTATGAATTGCAACAAATTTGTATCAACTCCTGTTGTGAATACAAAATCACATGTTTCATTATAAAAGTCACCTTCTCACAAATACAGGATTACCAAATCCACCAAATTTCATATTTGTATAAAAAAATTCATTCCTCATCTTTTATAATGACCTAAAAATATTCAATCTTTCATTCTCTCATAAACGTGGAAGGACTAAAAACAACATCATAATGCAAGATTTAGGAATAAGCGAATATTACAATACCAACTCAAATATCATTGCTTATTTGTCTTGTGCATATACAAAACGAAAGATAAAGGTATAAATAGTTTTAACATTTATATATGAAGATAATATTTTTAATAAATTCTTTAGGGAGGGATCATCCTATATATTTGTTTTAGCGATCAAATTTAAAATTTAAGAAAACCACAGGGATCACCAATATAGTTAACATTTAGTTATTATAAGAAATCTAAATAAGCGTTTTAAAATAGTAATCGATTAATA
>LUCG01105627.1:0-11496 GCA_001633085.1 Carthamus tinctorius
AAAAAAACGTTGTGTTCTCGAGTTTTTTTAAGGAGGGAAAGGAAAGGAAAGGGAGGGAAAATATGGTGGATTTTCCTTTCAAAACTTTCCTTCCAAATGTGGGAGGAAAAGGAAGGAAAGGAAATGAAATAAATTAGAAAAATTAAAAAGATTTATGGCACTAATGCATCCATATATGGCTTTGTTGTCTGGCGTATATAATNATTTTTCCTTTCCTTTCTCTCCTACTCAAGAACATGAAATTTTATTTTTTTTTTCTTTTCTTTTCCCTTCTTTCATTTCAATCTCAAGAACACAAATAAAATTATTTTTTTCTTTTCCTTTTTATTNTTTCTTTCCTTACAAAACTCGAGAACACAGCGTTAACGAATAAAATGAAAGGAAAGAGAGGGATTTGGAGGGGGAATTTACACCCTATTCTCGCGTTTTTTTTAGCTAAGGAAAGGAAAGGATTTGAAAGGAAAACCAGAAAATTGTGTTCTCGAGTTTCATTTAACGAAGGAAATGAAAGGGAGGGATTTGGAGGGGGGATTTACACCCTGTTCTCGAGTTTTTTTTTTTAGCCAAGGAAAGGAAATGATTTGGAAGGAAACCAGAAAATTGTGTTCTCGAGTATCATTTAACAAAGGAAATGAAAGAAAAGGAAGGGAGGGATTTGGAGGAGGAATTTACACCCTGTTCTCGAGTTTTTTTTTAGCAAATGAAATGAAAGAATTTGGAAGGAAAACCAGAAAATTGTGTTCTCGAGTTTCATTTAACGAAAGAAAGAAAGGAAATGGAGAGATTTGGAAGAGGAGTTTAGGCTTATTTTGCCTTAAAACTTATCATCCCAAAAATGGAAGGATTTGGAACCTTCCCTTCCATTTCCTTTCTTTTCCTTCCCTTATTAAACTCGAGAACATGACGTTAGGCTTATTTTACCTTAAAACTTATCATCCCAAAAATTGGAGGATTTGGAAGGAAAGGATTCCCTTCTCCTGCCCTTCCCTTTCTTTTTTTTTCCCTTATTAAACTCGAGAACATGACGTTAGGCTTATTTTACCTTAAAACTTATCATCCCAAAAATTGGAGGATTTGGAAGGAAAGGATTTGGTAGTTTTTTTTTTCAATGGAAAAAACTATGACAACAAACTGGTTGTTGGCGTGATGGTTGTTGTAGCCCTACGAAGGCGCCTCCCTACTAAGATGTCTAAGGTTTGAGGTTTGCATGCCTCATTTGCTTATTTATCATTACTTTTATTTTTTTAATTTGTTACAGATAATTTTAAAATAGAATGGTCCAATGTTTTTTTGAAACTATAAGAAGTACATCGAAATTTTTAACAATAGTCATCTAAACAATGATTTTTTGTTCTCACTTTTGCTTTTCAACTACCAAAGGAATCGTCTATCCTCTCATCGGGTTCTTATGATCTAACCATATTATTTGTATGGTTTATTCATTATTCATTTATCTTATTTATCCTAAATTCTAAGCTTGCTCTAGATTGATTTTATTTCGTTATATATCTATCCTAATATTCAGGTTTATTCTAAATCCGATTTGCACTAAATTTGTGTAGGTATTTTTCGTTTGCCCAAACCTTAATGTTATTATAGTCTAGTTACTTAATTTTAAATTGTAAATATTATATTTAATAGTAGAACTCTAGGGGTGCGTTTGGTATACAGTATAGAGTGAGACATGACAAAACATAACAACCCTCTCCTATATTTGGTGCATCCCAAAGTGAGACTAGCTAGAACAATCTAGCACAAAAGGAGGACAAATGTGTACTTACCACCTTACCCCATGGAACTCAATGGGACCAGAGAAATCTAACCAAAATGCCCTTAGAAAAAAAAAGAAACCTAATCTCATTTCAATCTTTCAATACGTCGACCTATCTCTTTTCTCGACCTCTTTCTCACGTCAAACTCTCACCGACGACTCTTTGCTGCTCACCGGCAACTCTTTACTACTCACCAACGACTCTTTATTGCTCACCCATCGAGTTTTATCTCTTAATCGGTGCTCACAACTTCAGATATACAATCGATTTTACAGTATTCTAAAAATCGATTTTTGAAAATCAATTTTCATTAATCAATTCTAAAGTATTTTGAAAATTGATTTTGCTTACTCTTTGTTCGATTCCGGATGTGAAATCGATTTTGGTTACTGATCTTGGTTATTAATTTCTGAAAATCGATTGGATGCTCAATCGATTTTGGTTACTCTTCGCTCCTCAATCGATTTTGGTTACCGATTTCTACAAATGGATTTTGCTTGCTTTTTTTCACATTTTGAAAGTCGAATTTGGTTACTAATTTCTTCCTGATTCCACACTTAGTTTCACATTTGGTTACTAATCAATGCCAACTGGTTAACTGTTGTAATTTTTGAACCAAGGGTAAATTGGTCATTTTAATATGTCATGTTCTGTCCTGTTATGTCCTGTCATATAATGTCTTACCAAATGTTGGACACCTGTTTTGTCATGTATTATTCTGTCTCATCCTGTCTGTGTATCAAACACCCTAGAAATCTATGTATAAGAAAAAGTAAGTTGAAACCTATAAAAAAACAAAAAATAAAAGGACAAACTATTAATAAAGAAAGTAAGCATAACTACAAACAAATGTAAATTGAGGAAATTTGTGATATCACCAAAAAACCCCGAAAATTGTCTTAAAAATGGTGAAACCTGGCTAAACAGATGTTAGACGTTAGACGGAGTATTGCTTCTTGCTCAAAAGGTCAGTGTCATTTGAAAATTGTGTTTTGTTCTTAAAATCGCCACAATTGACGTCCCCTGAGCAAACGATTATTGACTTAGCTTAGGTGTCAAATTGCAATATTGCAGGCATTTAGACCATCATTAGAGGTGCACCGACCAAGGAAAAATCTTGGGCCCGTGACTGTTATTGTTAGTAAAATTTGCCTTAAAACAATTATAAGAGAAAAAGTTTTAAATTGTAAATAATTGGATCACACAATAAATAGGAATTGAGTGGCTCGTTTGAAATAATTGTTGATAGTGAGAGTGATGTTTACAACTAACTACAATACCTACCCATTGTACCTCCACGGTATTTGACTTTGAAATGATTAAATAATTTTACATATATATACGTATTATAATATAAAGAGTAAATTACATGAATGGTCCCTATGGTTTACACAAAATAACGATGTGCATCCGAAAATCAAAATAATTATGAAAAACGTCTATGTGGTTTACATTCAAACATCTTTGGTCCCTCTACTCTAACATTGTTAACGACATCTGTTAGGTAAATAAAACTAGAGGGTAGTCTTTTATTAATTTTTAAAATTTATATTACAAACTTTTGTGAAAGCAACATTTCCTTCTCCCCTCATTCCCTTCATATAACCAAACTTATATTAAACCACGATGATGCCTCCATCTTTTATCCTAGACCCCAAACCTAAAGATGAAACTACCACCATGTGACTCTTGACGGCAGCCCTCATCGCCCAAGTTTCCCAATTTCCCCGATCAAGCACTATCGCCCCTTCCCCCCGCCCTCCATCAACCACAACTTTATCTCCATCGTCATCTCCTTCTCTTCTCTGATAAACCACACCAACGAACTCTTTCCCTTTTCAACTACACCCTCTCAACTTCTCTGACTAAAATCATTAGACCCACTGTTAGGGATGCAAATCCAGACCTACTAGACCTACCATACGCGGCCATGGATTGTCTTAGTTCAAATATCTAGTTAGGCTAATGGGTTGTTTGGAAGTTGCTGAATGGTTTGGTGTTGGATGACTAAGTTAACTGAATTTGTTTAACAGAGTTAGGGTAGAGGGAGCAAAGACGTGTGAAAATGTAAACCACAGGGACTTTTTCCATGATTATTTTGTTTTAAGGACGCATGGTGTTATTTTGTGTAAACCATAATGACAAATCATGTAATTTACTCGAATAGCAACAACATTTTTGTTCTTTTTTGTATCTTTAACCTTCTTTTTTCATGACTCTTTTAAATGTTAAATTGATATGGTTTAATTTAAAATCAATATTAATTGTTTTGGGACCATTCATTCATTTTCTACATACTTAAAGCTCAACACGCACAAAACACATACGATGCATCTCTTTCATATACCAAAGTTTATAAATATTGATTCAAAATACATCTATACAGTTTTAAATGCTACTAAAAGTGACAGGATTTAATCTCAAGCATCCAATGCTTTTATTGAGTTTTAATTAATAAATTACGTACCTAAAACAATATCTTTTGAAAAAATAATTATATTTTGAGAAAATAAAAATTAAAAGTATAGCAAATTCAACTATATTGAAATCAACATGAAACAGTAACATAAGAGGAAAAAAAACAATTGGTACAAAATAATATCGATTAATTTAATCATGTAATTTGATTAAAATGAGATAAAATAACGAAAGTCTATCATTCTATGTGCAATATAAAATTGTAATTGGTAAAGTTGTCTTATGTTGGTTTGACAATTAGCCTAGGACATGAGCCGCGTGAAACAAAAATGTGATTTTTTTGTTGTGTGTGCTGAATGTATCCTACCTATTTCTTTTCGGATACATCAGTATTGATACTTACTTACTTTTTACATTTTTCATAATTATTTTATTGTATATCCCACTCTCACTAGTCTGCCCACAATAAGATAATGCCAAGCCTTAGGAAGCTTGCAAGTTGCAAAATGGCTGATGGCGACATGCTTATCCTTCAAGAGCCGACCCTTCTAATCAATTTGTGGTTTTGAACAATCTACCAACTCTATACAAGTCAATTTTGTTTTTAGCTTCTGAAGTAAAAATCAATTGATCTTAACAAATTTCTAAGGTTTATCTCGTTGAATGGAATAATGTTATGTTTGTGACATAAAGATGTTTCATTGCAACTTAAAAACATTTACTTTGCTGCTTAACATTTATCAATTAAAGTCTTCTCGTAATCTTTAAATGTTTTCTCTAACTGTTAATTTAGAACGTCATAAAAATGATTGATGTAGCATAGACCTATAGTTACCAAATAGGTGATATGTTGATGATTTTACAAGAAATTTTTTTTTATAAAAAACCTTGTAATAAACCATATAATTTGTAGTGACAGGTCTATTTTTTTTCGATAGGGTAATGATCATTGCATCTACTCTATAACCTATGAAACGACATATTTTTAAACATATAGATAGCTTTTGTTATAAATGAGTTGACTTTTTTATTTTAAAATGACATATTTTCAAATTTTTAAATAGCTTTTAATTTTTATTATAGTATAAAAGAGTCCTTAACAATGAAAGGATATTATTTTCAAACAATACCTTTTGACCGTTATTAGCCTTTCTAATAATGAAAGACTATTATTTTTGGAAACTTTTGCATGAATTTAATTAATTTTTTCAAGTTTTGTATATTTTTGGAACCCGCAATAATCGATACCTCGGAATTACAAAAAGAAAAAAAGAAAAGAAATCATTTGGTATTTGTGATAGATTTAAAACTTAATATTGTTGGTTGATATACGATTTCTTTTAAAATAATAAAAACTTGTACTACAATATAAATATCTATTAAATGGGTTTGATAACCAATCTTTATTTAATTATTGGTGATTCCCATTCACCAAAATGATGTACAGAATTCAACGTTGGTTTTAGATTCTATAAAACCAATTAAGTCATATTTTTGGTGTTGAAAAATCACATACCATATGTCCCTTGTTTTTGACAAGTAGATTTACAATTAATTAATCGGAAGTAATCTAAGAATAATATGAGTTCCCTAATACCATAACTTAGTTGTTATTTGAAACACTAGTTGGGTAAGCATTTATTTAGTAGGATTCAACGTTCTAACTTACTTTATCATGCATGTAAGAGTGTAATTCATTAAAAGAGTATTGTATGTAACAATTTATATGATAAACATTTGCTGGGTATGAGTCATCATCACCAATTCACCATCACTTACTTGATAAGACTCTCTATTCACATCATTACTCATATTGGGTAAGATTATTGGATTTTATCATATTCATTTGACAAAGTAGATAACCTGATAACCCACTTATTGAACAAACATATAGTAAATGGCCTCCTATTGTGTGATCATTTGTTTTTTTAATTTCAACCGTCTTATTAATAATTATAACAACTCGTCTCATATAAAGTAAATTTTAGGATTGTAAACTTGGTAGGCCATATGTACCATTAACGGGTACGCAGGCGGCAAGTTGGGCAAAAATTTCAAGCGGGTTTGTGGGCATGTGGGTATGCCACATGTGGGTTCAAGCCACGGGTTCAAGGGCAGGTTTTAGAAACTGTCACTACTCACTCTCTCTCTCTCTCTCTCTTGTATATTTATATTTAAAATTAATAAAAAAATGGTAAGTATATGAGGGTATGAAAGGTTGTTTTACGAAATTTGAAAGGTTGGTGAGAGTTTAAGGATAGGATAGTGGAAAGTTGATGTGACGCTGATGTAACATTGGAAGGTAAATGTGTGCGGGTGTTATAAGTTAAAAGTTATAAATTAGTAATAACTTTGACGTTGATTAAAGGCTGTTGGTGTGCATAATGTTGATTTGGAAATTTTGGACTTTGGATGTTAGAATACTAATTATTATAATGATTGATAATATTTGTAAGGGTTAGTTATTAAAGTTTGGGGGAAGAAAGAAAGAAATATGAAGGTCAGCATCATGGGTTAAAAAACAAAAATAGAAAAAAAGTGGAGTGAGGGGGAGGGGGCCATGTTAATCAAAATCTTATTAGATATGTTGAGTTGTGAGCTTCATTTTAACTAAC
Organism: Carthamus tinctorius; assembly: GCA_001633085.1. Taxonomy (NCBI): domain Eukaryota; kingdom Viridiplantae; phylum Streptophyta; class Magnoliopsida; order Asterales; family Asteraceae; genus Carthamus; species Carthamus tinctorius. The sequence continues at coordinate 6,806 of LUCG01105627.1, forward strand.
TGTTTTTCTTGTTATCTATCTTAAGCGTAACGCCAAAATCACACCACCATTCATTTCCTCCATCCTTTATTACTTACTTAATCACTCTTTCTCTTTCTCTTTCTATTTTCCCTCCCTAAACACCACACCAATCCATCATCATTCAATTATCTATCTATAATCTATCAACAACATCACATGACATGGGTGCTTGTGTTTCTACCTACAATCAGAACCAGAACCAGAATCATCAGAATCCTTCCCCTTCCCCTTCCCCATCCCCAATGAGGAAGAAGCTATTTGGAGCTGCTAATCTTCTCAAACAAAAACCTCCCATCATCAATTACTACTCCTCCGGTATAATATTAATTCAATTTCAATTTCCTTTTTATTCTCAACCACATATACATATATATATATTTTACTAATAGTTTCTGGGGGGTGGGGTTGGGTTGGGTTCATATCTTCTGGGTTAATTTACTTGTTCCTTTATTTATGCTACTTTGCTTTCATCTCTAATAATACTTTATTTGATGACTTTACTTTTATTTCCATATATACCCACTCTCAGGTTTTATTACTATACTTTTCCTTTTAATATTCCTAATTTAATTATTTCATGGAAAAAACTTGTACTTAATTTGGGCAAGGAAAGGAAAGGAAAGGAAAGGGAGAAAATTAACAAGAGTACTTAGTTAGTTCATATTAATATTGTTGTTGACTGAGAGACTCCTTTTGTATTTTCAAACTAATTACCATTCATCCATCTCTCTTTCAATTCTTTTCTTCTTAGTAAATTAAATTATGATTTTGGTGGTTATTATTTCATCCACAAACTCATCTATTTATTTTCTATCATCATCATCATCTGCAGCTGGTTTTGTTTGATATTCTCAACCACATAAATCATTATGTAAAGTTTATAATAAACCATCTATGTATGTATGTATATTCTCAACCACATATTATAACAAAATTTAGAATATGAATGGGCGTAAACTTATAGATCATGGCCCACACACACAATACAATACTTTTGTCATCAACAATCATATAAGTTAATTATGCTCCTTGACGTTACCTATGGAAGAATATACATACATACATAGATTAAAAAGAAACGAGTGAGTATTTCTATGTTATAATCTTCAAGTTTCCACTCATCATATAATTTTAACTCATTGCTGCCAATAACTTTGTTTTTCTTAATTAACCACCATACACTTTTAAATTTTACCAACAAAATGGTTATACTTTAACAAAACTACAAATAGTATGGATGATTACGTATGTAATAGCGCAATAGGCTGGCCCATTCATTAACAACTTAAAATCAAAGTTAAAATTATTCATAACCCATAAATCCCATATGTGGGAGGAGTTGTAACAAATCGCAAACCTAATTCACTTGTTTCTTAACTCATTCAGCTACATATTATCTATGTTGCCCAATGAGGTATTTCCAATCAAACACGAATAGGTAGTAACAAAAGTAGGGATTGAATTTAGATTTCAAGTAATTTTGTTGAATCAATGAATGATTCTCTAACAAACTCTTGTATCATAAAAAGAACTAATCCTAAACAAGGAATCCTAACCTATTTATAAACAACGAATCGATGCCACCAACAGACACAATGGTTCAGTTGGGTAGTTTGGCGGTAGTTAATTAACTATACCTAACTAATATAACTAACTTGATAAAACCGCCACATAACTGATAGAATCAATTCCGTCTATTCTGGTCATTCCATAAAATCGATTCTGCCTCTTTAATGATCCTGTTGAATTCGAACATCCTTCAAAGATTTCCATGTCTGGAATTCGGTCCAGGCTGCTGTTGGATTTCATCACCATCGACTCATCTTCCATGTGTATTGTGTGCGTGTGTTTGACAGCAGTAAATAACAACAGAGAAAACACACAATAGATATTCGATAGATTCAATCTGTTTAGTACATCAGACTTCTATATATATGCAGTGAATCGGTACCTGTTGAACCATCACAATGGTTCTCCAACAGGCGCCAAAACTAACTGCCCCTATAACCACTTTTCAGTTAATTCCATCAGCAACTTCCATACTTATATTTACATAATAATATGACACTTATTATAAGTTCTAATAGTAACACATAACCATAAGTTATATATGTACTAAGGCTACTAATATTTAGATTAAATCATTAGTTTCCAACAATAACTAACTTGACATAACCAGTAACTACTATAACTAACTAACGTAACTACCACATGGACGAGATTAGTCTAACTATCTATGCACAATTTCACCTCTTGTTCAAGTTCATTAATGGTTGAATATATTACCTACTTTCCACTGCATTTCTTAGATAGTAATGGCAAGGAAGATTAATTTCAGCCGGTTGTAATTTACAAAGCATGTCAATTGTCTTTTGTAGTTTATCATGTTGTTAATTATAAGATAAGTAAAAGTAATTAGCTTGAAACACATTGTTTCATTATTCTGTACTGCAGGTAGTAAAGAGGAGACATTTTTCGACTCACAGGCATGGTTAGAATCAGACTGTGATGATGATTTCATGAGCGTAAATGGTGGTAAGATACATACATTTTGACAACAAACTACTGGAACGTGTTTGTTAATTTTATTTTAGCTATATCCGGTGTTAATTTCTGCAGAATTTACCCCATCAAGAGGCAGTACTCCGGTCCACCATAACTTCTCTGCTGGCAACAAGCAGCAGCAGGAGCTTCCTGTTTCCCCATATCCAAATACCCCTGAAAAGAAAGCAAGACTTTCTGACCTTTTCAAAGATAGCCTAAGAGCAGACAATTATGATTTTGAAGATGAAGATGAACATAAAGATAACGATGGTGAGAAGAAGTCGTCAAATGGTGTGAAGACGGCCAAGAGGGAGAGGTTGGGTTGTTTTCGAAGCTTGGTTCCTAGTCGTAGTTCATCGACCAATGGAAGGAAGATGATGAGTCCAAGTCCAAACCCAAGCCCCAAAAAACCACTTGTGGGGTGATGAAGCTAGCCAATTGTTAAATGTATAGTAATTAAGAAACGAATATGCATGTAAAGCGAATTAAATTGAAAATGTAACACCAAGTATATGGTTTCCTTTTCCTTAATTTCCAGTGGGAAATATAAATATATATGTATTTCAAGATTTTTGGTTATTGGAGTTCAATAATAATAATAATAATAATAATAATAGATAAGAAGAGAGATGCCAGGTAAAATTTGTTAGATTGCATATATGGGTCTGATCTTGGTCCTCACAACTTGAGTTGGATAAACATTAACGTTGCATACTACTTGCACGGACAAAAATAACCATATATATGAGAAAGTAAATTTCAACTTTTGATCTCTTTTAATCTCATGTCCTTCTATATATTGTGCTTTAAAATAGAATCTATTCGCTGCATTCTCATCCTAATATGCATCAAAAGTTGACAACCATTACTCACGTTAACCTCAATTTCTCACTAGAACCTAACCCATCTTCTATGACCGTGAGTATATTAATCATAAACATTTTATCAAGTTATGTATCATGGAACTCATAAAAAAAGGCTGGTTTCTGGATTTCTAAATAAATCTCCTTCCGCAACGTATATGATTTTGAGAAACTGACGATACTGCTTTCTTTTGTTTTGTTGGACAAACATAAAAGAATGAAAGAATTTCCTCCTTTATCTTGTGTGTCTGTGGATATGATGTCCTTAATTCAAGATCTCCCTCAAACTGTTGTTGACTTTTGCTCCTCTTAATTATGACTTTATTTTTTATTTATTTTTTGAACGGCAGCTAACTCGCATACACGTTCCGAGGTATCCGGGTCCAAACGGGCACCGACTAATCCCCCGTGCCCATGAACTCGCCTATGGACCGGCTCAAGTGCTAGCTACCGCAGCAAGTCTCTTAATTCTGACATTTATTGTTACGGGTATTGCTATTGTACTATTTAATATACAAATTTAATTGAGCTTTATAGATCGACGATTGCTCAACTATATAAAATCTTCTAGATGAATAATTGAGCATATACATAACAAAATTAAAAAAGTGTGTATGCATGCAAAAGTTATTTATAATTTGAAGACTTTAATTTGTTTTTAGTAAATTTATAGCTATTATGTATATGAACTTTTTGCACATAGCTGTTTTCATGTATCCTAACAATTTTCATTTTTTATCATATAAAACAATCTTATTAGTTAACAGGTACAATAACCAAGTAAGCAACAGAATAGAGCAACAAAAGTACAAAACATGAACCCATTTATTTTACATCTTATTTTTTTTATTACAAAGCAATCATCATAAATTTATAAGGTTATATATTTTTTAAAACTTATTGCTTTTAATTGCTTAGAGTAATTCGTAAATCAAAATTTTATTTAGATTTACATATATAGAGGCGGATTCATACGGAAACACTAACTATTTAAGAAAACAAGAAACACTTCGTTAATGTATAAAATCATATATGATTCACGTATTAAATTATATGTATTTATGCAACTTTGCCCACGACTTTAAGTCGCGTGGCAAATCATCTATGTATAGTTTTTTCCTGTTAGTATAAAAGCATATGTGATTTAATACATAAGCAAAATTTTTCTTCTTTACTTAACATTCTTGTTTGAACCTAATACTATATATATATATAGAGAGAGAGAGAGAGAGAGAGAGATTCAAATGAGAAGTGCTAAAAAAA
>LUCG01105629.1:0-12599 GCA_001633085.1 Carthamus tinctorius
AAATCATATATGATTAACAAAGGAAAAGTCAGGTACAAAAAACATGTACAAAATCATATATGAAATCACATATGATTCACGTTGTTAATCATACATGATTAACAACATGCGCGACTTGCCCGCGACTTTAAGTCGTATGTAAGTCGCCCACGTCCACTTTTTTCCGTCGTCAGTACTTAATCATTTGTCTCCGTAAGTAAAGTACATAGTCACACTGAGCTCCAACAAGCAGCGACTCAAAACCCTCGTCCTGCCTTCCTGCCATTATTAGGGTTCTGCCACCACCACCACCATGCCAATGCTTAACCTCGCCACCAAGCTCGCAAGACGAGCTAGGGCCTTTTCTTACTCACCGCCGGTTGTCAGATTATTCTCTACCGATCTCCATCACCAATTTAACCCTAATCCAGTTGCACTTCAAATGATCGATTACGCCTTTTCCCTATCTAGGTCCCAGAAATCAGGTCCTTTTCCCCCCCTCTCCAATGCTCCATGACTAATTCCGTTAATTCGTTTTCTTTCTGTTTATATATTCATGTTCGCATGTATAGATGAATCATATGGACAAGGTTTATTGGTGCTAGAACAATGCGAATCGAATCAACACGATGGTAATTCCAAAGGATTAGTTCTTCTTGCGATGTCTTCCCTTTTGTCTGAAAGGTTTGATTTTCTTGTTTTTGATTGATATTCCCATGATCAATTGTTTCAACTCTGAATCTAAGCTTATGAAGTTAATAATCCATTTATTTTGTGTTGTTTTTTTTTTCTTTTTTTCAATTCGCAGAGGAAATTCTGTTGAAGCTATTGAGAAATTGAATACCATCAAGGAGTTAAAAGTTTCTTCTTTCCCTCTTAGAGGTAATTGGGGAAAACTAATATCGAATTCATTTCATGCATTTGAGATTCGGTAACTGTTGGGATTTACTCATTTTATTGTTATTTCTATGAATTGGTTTAGTGGCGGCCACCGAGGCTCTTGCAGGACTCCATTTAGAATCAGGAGAGGTAAGCAATAAGCACAACCCATTTATGTTTTTAATCTTTGTTCCAAAATCAAATATACAAGTTCATTTCAGTGCATATTTATCTGGCCAATGTTGTCCTTATATAGGATGATACATCCTCAGTGATAGCAGATGTTTGCTTGAATGATTTAGATGCTAGTAAACTGGAACTTGGGTACGGCTTTGGATCGTTGGATGCTCGTGCTAGATCCTTGAAAGGGCTAATTGAGCTTGTCTCGGGAAATCGAGATTCATGTATGTACTTAAACATGTCTATGACTCTATTCATCCAAAATTCCATTTTTATGCTTTGTTGCGCTTGCACAAACTAATTGATAAGCTAGTTGTTAGCTGATAAACTAGTCGCGTTTGGTAAAACTAGTTGAAAAGCTAGTTGGCAATGTAGGATAACTTAAAAGGACATGCTGATAAATTACTTAATTCTAACATATAAGGGGGGCATAACGGGAAGAAAGTAGAAAAAGCCCTTGAAGCTTATTAAAAAGCTATTTGATAGTTTATGCTAACCAATGGGCCATTGGCCTAGTGGTACCCGGGGTTACCGGTATGGCATAGCTTCCCATGAGGTCACGGATTCAAACCTCACCAAAGGTGAGGAGTGTGTGTGAGTATTTGCCATTTAAAAATATTACATACTTGAAAAACTAATTAATGGCTTACCAAATGGGGTATTTTCCAATGACGAAGGAGCGTGACTGTGAGGAAAATAATTAAGCTAAGAAGCATAAGAAGGCATATGGACCCTTGATCACTTTAATCTCACCCGCATCCAATGAATCGTGCTTCTCACAGGAATCCGTCCGGTGCATCTCATTATTGTTGATCTTCAATTAATCCAAGGGTGCAGATCCTTTCTTACTCTTTTCACCGTAACTTCTTCTCACCGGAACCCATCCCTTTTTTCAATCGACTAAAAAGAATAAGTTAACTTATGGTTGCGAAACATGACCTTAACCGTTGCATTTTTTTGTAAGATAATTTGACAGCGTATCTCGTTTTTGCAGCCCAATCTTATTTTAAAGGAGTTGAAGATAACTTAGGTGTTGGTAAGTGCTTGCAAGTCTTGTCATATGGGAGAATGTTGTCATAGAAGGATATTAATTTTTTTTTTTCTAATAGGGAACGGTGCTCTGTCATATGCTGAATTCCTTCATGCAACACGGGATTTTGCAACTGCAAAACAGTTATATCAGAATGTAATTCAAGGCATACCAGAAAATAAAGATTATAGTGATCCATATAAATTGGCTGCTGGTAATATGGCATGGGAGGACATTCTTTTGGCAGCCACTTGTGCTTTAGGACAGCTTGAGTCACACATGGGGTAATACACATGCTACAAACTTACTATACTATACTACTCAAGGTTATGTTTGGCAACCATATGCTATCCTTTTTTAGCTTATTGATCAAGCCCCGTTGTGATTAGCTACAAAGCTAGCGTTTTGAAAAGCTACTTCATGTAGTATCTCAATAAGCTCCGAGAGCTTTCCCCCAAATCTTATTTTCCCATTATGCTCCTTATGTTTTTCCAAACATAGCTTATCTGATAACTTGCCAAACATAGCTTTACTAGAAACTATGGTTACACTATATAAGCTGCATTTTGTGGTTCAGGAACTTTAGTGATGCAGAAGAGATACTGACTAGGGCACTAACAATGACCGAAGAACGTTTTGGTTGGTATTTGTACTCTTCATTGATTTATGGCAACATACTTTGTGTGTGTGTCCACTGTGATTTTTAGGCATGGTTTTGGTGCATATGTTGTAGGTCCTCATCATCCAAAGATTGGAATTATATTAACTTGCATAGCTCTCATGTTCCGGCACAAAGCAACAGTGGAGCGTTCTAGTTCCCTTATGGTACAAGAGGTTAGACATAGTACATACTGGATAAGTGTTCTTTCAAACTTCCTTCTATTGTGTCAATTCCTTTATGGTACAAGATTCTCTTTTTTCTTGAAATGGCATATCAACTCATACATTTGTGTCTCTCAAGAAATTCAAACTCACAACTTAGGGGTTTGTATTTGGCCAAAGACCTTTTTTTCTTGATTGGGGGTGGCTCAGTTGGTCATGCCTTTTGTTTGCTTCCCATAGATCACCGGTTCGAGTATGCTAAGGCTACCAGAGGTGTTCCCAGCTGTTAACTTCAGGGCCCCATGGGATTAGTCGAGGTTACCAAAAAAGGGACCTTTTTTTCTTGATTCGGAGATATCGAATGAAATGTCTTTTGAACCTCTCATGAATGATCCAGCCAAGTGTTGATACATGCCACTTATTTGTGTACTTTGGCATCAATTCTTGAGTTAATAAGCATCATATTTGGACTTTTAGTGTATGCCAGTTCATATTAATTACTTAGGTTATCTTGATGATACTTCCAATGTACATCTGCAGGGACTCTATAGAAGAGCACTAGAATTGCTAAAAGCACCTCAATTGGAAACCAAAGGTATAGTTGAGAATATTTGTGCTTATAGCTCTATTCATTTAAGACAACCCTTCTATGACAATGTGTTCTTTTTTCCAAGTATTCAACATTCATGTACACATTTCTTACGTTTGGTGAGGCTTGAACCCTTGACCTCCATAGAGGCCGAGATTTATTGGTAACCAAGATACTACATTTGGTTTTATGACAATGTTCATGGGGCATAATAAGCAAATATTTTCAAGGAAAAGGCGATAATGATTTTGTCATCCATGCATGTTTAGAAAAGAGTTGTAGCATTTTTTTTGCCAAGCTGGCATTATTGCAGCATCTACATTTTGTTTAAAATTTCTTGTTTAGCTACCTAGGTCTCCTATTATAATAAATAAAAGTTCAGGTATCGCTTATTTTGGTCGACATGATTTGTTGTAGTTTAATTGGGAAAGGTAGGCCATTTAGCTAACAATAAACAGATTTTTCTCCGTCCCAAAATAAATGTCCACAATAAAAGAATACACTTTAAGAAATGTGTAATTATTATATGAATGACAAATGCTACCCTTAGTGATAGAAGCAAGCCTTCTCTCTCACCATCTCCTCTACTCTTACATATTATCGCGTCATAATTAAGGGCATAGTTGGAAATTTAGTAGATTATAACTATCTATTTTTGAAAGTGAACACTTATTTTCATACAACCTTAAATAGAAATGAGGTACTTATTCTGGTCTGGGAGTAATTAGTATATTTATAGGGAAATGTTGTATTTCTTGTTGGGCAGAGGGAGTATATTTCTGATCATTATCACTCATTGGCAAAAGAAATTGAACTTTAAACTTTTTTCTTGTTCTTAAACCATGTTGATAACTTTTAACCTTTTGATGTGCAGTTGAACAAGCTAAAGTGTATAGAAAGGATATAATTGCACTTGCAAGAGGTATGGTTAACTTCTATGCAACCGCGTCTAATATAACTAGTTACATTCATCTAAGCGACAAAATATAACTATTTCTCCTAAAGAAATGGTTTATGGAATGTTGTTGGTGGTTCATTTCCTAAGCAGTTATTGCAGTCCTATATTGGAATAGTCGTAGGGACTGTGATTTGCTATAGACCTTACCATGGTGGTAAAGCAGAAGAAAATGGTAGGGTTCAACCCTATCTATATATTATATATATATATATAGAGAGAGAGAGGTGGGTTCAAATGTGAACCACTTTTTGGTTGTGAACGTGAGGACAGCCGAGAGCGNCGCGATTCATGGGAGGAGCATTGAATTAAAGGGGGGGACCACACTCAAAGCCGCCACGTGTCGCGCTCTCGACTGTCCTCACGTTCACAACNTCAATCATTTGCAAATCTCCTAATTCATACAAACCATACAAACCAATTTCATGTGTTGTTTCATATAAGTATGAAAATGCAATGTAAAATACGGTGGTGTTACATTATTGATATGTTAAAGGACTGTTTTCTCCACACAAAACAGTCCTGAACATTTTACATATGAAACAGCACATGAAAGTTGGTTTGTGATTTTGTGATGATTGAGTTTGTAAAAAAGACCATCCCGCAACAAAGACCATAAGAATGGGATACACGCTTGATTTGGTTTATATTGCGTGTGAAATTGAAAGTAATATTGGGGGGGAACTAACATCTTGGTTGGTTGGTTGTGAAGGTGGGTATGCCGAAACCTTGTGTGTTCAACAAAATCGGAAGGCTTCAGGGGAGCAGATGAAGAGTTGGGCAGAGGCTGCATGGCAAAATCGAAGACTCTCACTAGCAGAAGCATTAGACATATCCTCCGATCCTTCTTCAAAGATCCCCATCATAGATGCTCGAATCAGCAGGGTCCTTTAGAGTGAGTGACCTTATCCACCTTTTCAAAATTCAAGCTTACCCCTTTTTCTCCCTTTCACACACACTTTTAACAAGCCCGGGGTCTTCACACTCTACTATTTGAGGTAGATGTTTGTATACATCTTACCCTCCAGGTGGGAAATAGCGGTTTTGATCCTTGCATATCACGTGCACTAGAGGGATTCTTATACATCTGTATTTTATGGCTAGGGGTGTGTTATTTTTCTGTTTTCGCCCACTGCCTTAAAGTTAGTTGATAATTTATCAAATTTGGTTCGTATAAATGTATGACTCAAATCCCTTAAAGATTCTGGTGTTTACGAGTGTATATTTATTTGAGGCCAGAGAAGTCTGTTTCGAGTTCCAAATCAGGGAAGCTGAAGGTATAGTTGGTGTTCCGTTCTACAACATTTACCATGCAGTGTTTTCTTTTGATTTTATACACTTCGATTTGACAAAGATATCAGTCAAAAATATCAATCGAGTAGCCAGCAACCATGGCATATTGGTGGTGGTGTTACGTCTCCAGGTATGGCCCTCTATGTCTAAGGTAGTCATGTTATCATCATAGTAATAGCTACATAACCACATTCTACTAGCTAGTTTAGCTTTTAAATAATTCATGGTTTTTGGTTAATAACAATAGTTTGCGGCGTTAACCATTAAATTCGAAAGAGTTATTATGAACATGTAAACGTGCAAACGAATAACATCTATAAGTTCGTAAACGTATGTCTATATATCATCATAATAATGAATCCCCTTACGGTTATGCATGCCGTATAAAGAACATGCAGATATAAACATGAACAATTGAGGTCTCAATATTTCAACGAGCATGCTAGGTAATAGCAATGAAAATACAAAATCGGTGATCTTTAAGATAGGAAATAATATTATTTATGTATATCCTTTCCATTCTTTGCGTATATCTTTTTAATTCTTTGTACACTCTTGTATTATATATTGTGATGAAATACATCTCTCACCATTAAGGGTGATTTTCACCAATCATATATGGTATCAGCCTAACTATCGATCCTCTCAACCTTCTTCACCAACACCTCTTCCTCTCAAACTTCTGATTCTTCCCTTCCTCTTGCCACGTTACTTCATATGCTAGACTATTATATTATCCTCCTCCAATTACCTCCTGTGGAGAAACCAAATCCTCCCCCTTCTTTCATATCAAAAGCTTCTTGGTTATATTGATGGTACCATTACACAGCCTCCAAAAACTATCAAATCCAATGAAACCGACTCGCCAAATCCAGATTTCACTACTTGGTACGAGGCTGACCAACGAGTTTTAATTTTGATTCAATCCTCCCTCACCGAAGAAACAATGGCCGAAGCTCTCGGCCTTGACACTGCTCGTGCTGTTTGGTGTGCCCTTGAGTCTGCTTATAGTCATGATTCCGTAGAACGAATGCACACCCTTTGTGATTCTCTCAGACAACTTCAGAAAGGTACTTCTTCCGTCTCTAACAATGGACGCGAATTTAAATCTACTTGCGATCAATTGTCCGCCATCGGGCAACCTATTGACGACACGGAAAAATCTCATTGGTTTCTTTGTGGTCTCGGGTCCTCGTTTGAGACTTTTTCTACTACCCATCGGGCTGTCAAACCCCGTCCTACATTCCGTGACCTTCTTTCTCAAGCTGAAAGTCATGAACTTTTTCTTAAATCTGTCCATGGCCCACCTGTTCCAACCGCCGCTTTCAACGCTCAATATCATCGTTCCTCCTCTAATTATCCTGGCTCTCATGGTCGTGGACGTGATCGTCGCTCCCCTCATTGTCAACTCTGCCGTAAAGATGGTCATTATGCCAACATGTGTCCAGACCTCGACAATTTTGCTGCTCGCGGAACCCCTGTTGCCGCCAACTTAGCTCATGCTTTTCATGCTCCATGCCATGTCAATGATTCTTCCCCGAATTGGTATGTGGATTCTGGGGCTACCGCTCACATGACACCTTCTCCTACATCTCTCGACTCTTCCACACCTTACTCGGGAAAAGACCAAGTCTCCTTCGGCAATGGTAATACTTCACATATTTCCCATATTGGTCGATCATCTATTTCTAACAATATTGAGTTATTAGATGTTCTGGTGGTTCCCTGTCTCACGAAGAATTTGCTTTCTATTCGCAAATTAACTTTGGATCATCCGGTTAACGTTTTGTCCTCTGATCATGACTTTGTTATTCAGAATCGACTCACAGGGGCGGTTCTAGCTCGGGGAAGAATTAAGAATGGACTTTATGTGTTAGAGCAAGGTCAAAAGGCTTTCTTGGTGGCTTTGCACTCCAAACGACTTCGTGCCTCCTATGAGCTATGGCATAGTAGATTTGGACATGTTTCATTTGACATTATTACGCTATTAGATAAATTAGGGCATTTATCTGTTACATCTCTTTTACCCAAACCAAGTATTTGTCCGTCTTGTCAACTCTCTAAGAGTAAACGCTTACCATTTGAACTTAATACAAAACGCTCTTTACATGTGTTGGATTTGATACATTGTGATTTGTGGGGGCCGGCACCCATTGTGTCTACAGATGGTTATCGTTACTATGTTATTTTCGTTGACGACTTCTCAAGGTTCACTTGGTTTTATCCCTTAAGGGCGAAATATGATTTTTATAATGTTCTGTCCATTTTTTTAGTTTTGTGCAAACACAGTTCTCGTGCAAGGTCAAAACCTTCCAAAGCGATGGAGGTTCCAAGTTTTGCAATCATCATGTCACTACCTTATTTATGAAAAATGGTACTCTTCATTGCATTTCTTACCCGCACACGCCTCAGCAAAATGGACGTGCCGAACGCAAACACTGACACATCACTGAACCAGGGCTTGCCATGTTGTTTAATGCGCATTGCCCCACGTCATTATGGGTTGATGCCTTTGCCTCCGCCACCTACATTATCAATCGTTTGTCGTCTAAAGTCTTAACCGACAAGACCCCGTTTGAATTGTTTTTTGATACAACACCAAATTATGCCAACTTTCACACTTTTGGGTGTCGCGTATTTCTATACTTACGTGACTACTCGGCACACAAGATCGCTCCCCGGAGCATCTCATGTATTTTTATTGGCTACAGCAGTCAATACAAGGGATATCGTTGTTTGGATCCCTCTACTTCGTGCATTTACACTACCCGCCATGCTCAATTTGATGAGGCCATGTTTCCGTTCTCTGGAAATTTGTCAAATGTGGATCTTGCAACAATAGTTTTCTCCAACTTTGAGGAGGCTAACTAGTCGACTCCATTGTCGGCCCAATCAAAGCCCAGTGGTTGCTCTTTTGAGTCCAAAGTCGATCATCAGCCGCCTCTCGGCCCTTGCTCACTGTGTCATGGGCCTAATCCAACCCTGTCCAACCCTGATCGGCCGTATTCGACAAGCACAATTGAGCCGTCTAATACTATCGTGCCACCTTTGCTGACACCTCCAGCTGCTGTCCAGCCACCTTTGTTGACACCTGCATCTCCTTTGCTGGATTCTACGACCTCTACACGGGTTTCGAGCTCCAAGACTCATGCATCATCGGCTTATCCTATGATTACAAGAGCACGTGCGGTATCTTCAAACCAAAGCATTTTGTTGATTTTGCCCAACTTGGACGCAATGGTCTACATATTGCTCTTTTTGCTATAACGGATCCTAAAGGTTTCAAAACAGCTGCCAAAAATCCTCGTTGGCTCTCGGCTATGGAAGAAGAGATGCAAGCATTGCATGTTAATAACACATGGACTCTTGTCCCACGCCTACGCTCTTCCAACGTTGTTGGCTCCAAATGGGTGTTTCGTACAAAATATCGCTCGGATGGCTCCGTTGGACGACTCAAAGCACGCTTAGTCGCTCAAGGCTTCACTCAAATTCCCGGTTTGGATTATTTTCACATGTTTAGCCCGATTGTCAAAGCCTCCACGGTTCACATCGTACTTTCCCTTGCTGTCATGCATAATTGGCATCTCTATCAACTAGATGTTAAAAATGCATTTTTAAATGGCCATCTCACTGAGACCGTATTCATGGAACAACCACCGGGTTTTATTGACTCAGTTTCCAAATCATGTTTGCCAACTCAAAAAGGCTTTATACGTGCTCAAACAAGCACCACGTGCTTGGTTCCAACGAATTAGTGACTTTCTTACTCATCTTGGGTTCTCGTGCAGTCGGGCTGACACATCTTTGTTCATTTTCAAACGCAACTCTTGCATCTTATATACTTACTGGTCTATGTTGATGACATCATCCTGACCGGGAACAGTGAACCGATGATCCGCCATTTTGTCTCACAACTTCATCGTGAGTCTGCCATCAAGGATCTTGGCCAACTTAGTTATTTCTTGGGTCTAGAAGTCACTTACACCGATACTAGACTATTTCTAAGCCAAGCCAAGTATGCTCACAACATTCTTTCCCGGGCAAAATTACTAGAAGCGAAACCTATGCCTACTCCTCTAGCTACGTCTGAGCAACTTTCTAGCCTTGACTCCCCATTCTCAGATCCTACTCTTTATAGGTCCCTCGTTAGGGCTCTACAGTATCTCACGATCACTCGCCCAAACCTCTCTTACGCAGTTAATCAAGTTAGCCAGTTTCTTCATGCTCCCACTGATGCTCACTTCCAAGCGGTGAAACGTATTCTTCGATATGTCAAAGGAACTCTTTCGTATGGGCTCTCGTTTCACCGTCCTTCTAAGTCCTCTCTTCTTTACTCGGATGCGGATTGGGCACGTTGCATTGAGACACCCTCTTTTCAAACACTTTCGTGCCAAGCTTCATGTTGTTCCACCACCACTTCTCTTGAGTGGGGAGGGTAATAGCAATGAAAATACAAAATCATCACCAAATTGTGGTGATCTTTAAAATAGGAAATAATATTATTTATGTATGTCCTTCTTTAGCCGTATCATACTTAGCTAGTTGGGTTCCAATGGATTGTACTACAGAGTTGTTAATCCAAGTGATGACTTTACAGTTATCAGTTTCCCAAGAATCCAACAACGACAAATAATTTGCGACCTTCTCATATGTAGGTTTATGACTCGTACCAGTGACATAACCCTATATATTTTTTTCATCTCAAAAAATTTATTCATGACAGAACTCCAATAAAAATAATTTTTACCATCTAATTGGGTGCTAATAGACCGAAGAGAATCATCTTTTCGAGCCATGTTTTGATAGAAGACAGTCAAACATGGAATGACCAAATCAGACAAGAAGGCAGTAAACGACGAACATGAATTACGACAAACAGCAAACACGAGTTCCCTCAAACGAAGCGAAAGAAAAAGGAACACACGAAATTACCAGAAAAATCTCAGTTGGGCAGTCCCAAACCCCAACGGGGGTGCGCTGCCCCCCGTACCCCCTAGAAAACACGAGTTCAATCCGCGAAACCGGTGCTTGCTACAACGCCTTCTATGATCATCAGAAAATGGATTGATACTTGCGCTCTGATACCATGAAGATTGAGAGCCAAAAGTATACTAGGTTTTATTAGAATAGAAATGTTTGATTACAAAGAAACGTAAACGACCAATATAAAGCAAAAGAAAGAAAACCCTAAAAGACTAACAGAAAGAATGGGTCAGGCCCAAATATAAACATAAGCTAACAGTCCTATCAATTTATGTTACATTTCAACTGTTTTTTGTTGATTTATATCATTATATTTTTATAACCTCGCGACGCCAGAAAACCTCGTTATAAATATTTGCCAATAAGGTATTAGAAGAGAGTTACAAGCGACTATTTGTAATAGTGATTTTGTTGCTTGCTAAGAAAGCTATTTATGTTGAAAACTAATGGATGAGGACACTCTTATAACAATTTCTAATGTGGTTTGAACAAAGAGTTTTTATTCTGCAAAAACTTTTATTTAATAAGTTTTTACCATTTACTTGCTCATACAATAATCTCCAACCTCTCTACTCACCCGTTGACTCGCACAATGTCAGACTCCTTGGTCCGTGTTTCAAGACGAGCCGAATGGGGTGCCTGCAGGCCGGTGCCGGGAGCACGTAGGTGCCAAAGCACGCCGTGACGGTGTGTGCTGCCAACCATGATCGACGCAACGACATCTCCACCAGCATATCAACAACCTGGGCTGTGGCCGCCGCACCAATCCGCACCGGTCCAGGCCCCTCGTCGATCGGCGGACCGGCTCTCGCCGTTCCACATTCGACCGGTATGCATCACCGGCGCTCATCCACATTCAGAAATTTATACTATTAAAAATGGATGGGTTAAATACTTTAATTCATATGCCTACGAGTTGTTAAATCGTTTTATTTATAAAAGTTATGTTAATGATAAATTGTGCCACCATATTTTTACTATATTAATTACTAAAGGAATTTAAATAAAAAAAATGTTGACTTGCCAACTCAATCCAATAACCCTCAACTAATTTGATTTGTTATTTAACTTGCCAAGTTTGTTGTGTTAAGCTATAATCGATCTTTCGGATCAAATGTATATGACAATAAACTCTCACTTCATAAATTTAGCAAATAAAGAAATTTATGCTATTAAAAAGTAACAAATAAACTTGGTTGTTTATTTTTTTTATTGCGTGTTTTAGCTTTTGTGTTCATTTTAACCTCTCCATTGGTTGCTGGTTTTTGTTTGAACGGCAGATAACTCATGCACACATCCTGAGACGAAGTCGTCGAGATATCTGGGATCCATACGGACACCCAACTAATTCTCAGCGACCATGGACCGACCCAAACGTCGACCCATGTTTAGGGCAAGGTTGCACGGAAACGGATACGACACTGGGAAACGGCAAAAATCAAAAATCCAAGATACGGATACGGCGAGATACGGCAAATATAAAATTAAAAAACAATAAATATATATTAAGGAAATTCCAAAATAGAAGTTTCAAAATTCCAAAGTGTTTCTTGTTCTTCAGATTGAGAAGCCATAATGCAAAGATTAGTAGAATTGCATAATTGAGAATTGAGAATGGTGGTGACCGGTGATCTGATCGACATAATTGACAATTGAGAATTGATAATTGAATTGGATTGATCGACAGAATTCAATTGAGAATTGAATTGAATTGAATTGGATTGATCTGATCGACCGAGATGGCGAGATTAAGTAGACTAGCCGGAGAGAACGAATAGGCGGCAACCTCATTAGAATTCTTGGTTTACTAAGCGGCAACCCATTATAATTCTTGGCAGTTACTAAGCGGCAACCCATTAGAATTCTTGGTTTACTAAGCGGCAACCCAT
>LUCG01105672.1:0-20354 GCA_001633085.1 Carthamus tinctorius
TGACGCGATTCATGGGAGGGTAGAGATTATTAAAGGGGGGGACCACGGTCAAAGCCGCCTTTAATGACCGATGAGTGGTTGAGATTCGTCCTTACGTTCACAATGAAAAAGTGGTTCACATTTGAACTTTACTCTATATAGGGGTGAGAATAGTGAGAATACCGAGTCTATGGATGAGTTGACTTTTTAATCTAGCTAATTTTTTTCAACTACTTTCAATATTCAGTTATTTTCATCTACCTTCATTTATCTTCAACTAGGTTCCGTATTCATTTAATCTTCACTTTTAAGTTACTTTGACGAACTTTTACATACATTTAATCACTTTTATATGCAAGTATTTGTTAAAGGTTTGGTCATGATGATAAAAATAGGTAAACAAAGGTAGTTGAATGTATAGATGAAGGTGTGTGTGTGTGTGTGTGTGTCTATAGGGTGAGGTTCACGGAAAACATCAAAAAAATGGAAAACTGAGGAACACTTGGTATCCCTTTACCTGGACGGTATGGAATACATGTTATTTATAACATGCACATCTGCATAATGCATATGTGCATAAAAACCTAAAAACAACTTAATTTACTTCTATGCACAAGTGATACCATCCAGATGAAGGGCTACTACAATGTTTCTCAATTTTCCATTTCTCTGAGGTTTTTACCTGAACCTCCCTATATATATGTATAGATTATTAACATTCAATATATTTAAAATAAAAAAAATTCAATTGTTATAGATTTTTGTTGATAGTGTGTGCAACGAATACTATAAAAACCTTCAACTCCATCTTGTTTATGTTCCTAAAATTACCAATTTGACTTCTTGTGAAGTTCACATGAACCTTTTTTAACGATTTTCCTTATTTCGTATAGAGGCATAGGCGCGGTAGTTTACAGAGTACCCGAGCTCGAAAACGACCAAATCCTAAAAATAAGCCTCCGAAGTATCGGTAGCGAAGACACAACATCTATATCACAGGTTTTGTGCTTTCACTCTTTCACACCGTTTTTACGAAACCACGTTACGTTGAAACCGTTCACAACCCTTTTTCAACTGTTACAGAAACACGGAGGTGGTGGCCATCGAAATGCAAGTTCGTTTATGTTAAATTGTCGGGAATTCGAGCAATGGAAGGTACGCTGTACCAATGGTTCTTAGAAAACAGTGGCTTGAAATCAGAAACGGTAGCTAGCGAATTTGGATTTCTTTCGTGTTCGTATGTTTCCGCTTTGCCGTTTCGGGAAAAGGATGCTAATTTATCCATGGGGGGATCCACTGGTTGATGTTGTCTGTAGGGCTGTAAACGAACCAAACGTTCAACGAACTGATAGGTGGAAAGTTCGGTTATGTTTGTTTATCTAATAAATGAACGAACATGGGTACGTATTTTTGTCCATTTACTTAAACGAAGGGGCTCGTTCATTTACATTTTTTGACATTCGTTTTCGTTCATTATGTTTGTTCATTTATGTCTAGATATGTATTATGACCTTAATATGTAAAATTATTAAGTTAGCTAAATATGTAAAATCACTAATTAAATTAAGTTCTCTAGAATTCTTTTTCTATCCCTTGGTATTTTATCTTGAAGAAACACAACTGTTGGAAAGTTCATTTGTGTTTGTTCGTTTTTTGTTTGTTTAAGTTCGTTTATTTATGTTCATTTAGAATCTTAACTGTACATGAACAAATAAATTATTGTTTGTTTGGTTAAATAACAAACGAACATAAACAAGTCTTTATTTATGCTCATTCGATTTGTTTATAGCCCTGGTTGTTTGTTATAGTGGGAAAAAAATTACGACCCTTGTTGGTGCTAACATTGGATTTGTTTTGTGCTATCATTAAGCATCGTTGCCAGAAAAGAAAAACTTGATACTCGTATTGCTATATATACATATATTCAAATTTTTAACGAGTATTAGTAGTTGTATATTCACTATGATATTATGTATGATTTCATGCGATTGTGTATATTGCATTTGATAATATATAAGATGCACACAACAAGAATAACATAATATACACAATCATATAAAGCAAATATGGGTATTGACCTAGACAACATCATTTGTCCTCTTTGTAAGCACGGGGTCGAAACAGTGGAGCATGTTTTATTCACTTGCGAAGTGTTTACGGCTGTTTGGATAAGAATAGAAGGAAATTGGCAACATCCCTTCTCGTCTTACTCTTCTTTTGGAGCGGCTTTAGAAGGTGTTGGTGTGTCTTGTAAGTCTCTTTTACAGCGAAATTGTTTGGAGGTTATCTTTTTTGCTGTCTGTTATTCGATTTGGCGATTTCGAACCGAGTAGTGTTCGAGACAACGACACCGCATAGGGAAGATTTATTCGACTCTATTATTGACAATACTTTTAGATGGTTGATGATTAGGCACAAGAAGAGCATGAAAATGTCACTGTTTAGAGAGTCTCTCCATTTTGTTGTTTCGGGACTTTGTAATTCTTTGTTTTCCTTCTGCTAGTCTCTAGCTAGCTTTTCAATGCATTACCATTTCTAAAAAAATATATGACATTATATATAGAATCACATAACACTATGACCATGTGGCATGTATACAACCATATGTTGCTTTAATATACATTCTTTATGATCATATATGATTATGTATACAACAATGCTATAGCCTTCCTTTATCTAGCAAATTATGATTATAAGTAATGTGATTTCACCGACATTTGGAGAAACATACTTTCGAAAGGTTCGTTTAAGGGTCTATAGTTTGAAAAATATCAAATTTATTAAATAGATAACTTTAAATGGTAAATTGCATGACAAT
Source organism: Carthamus tinctorius (assembly GCA_001633085.1). Taxonomy (NCBI): domain Eukaryota; kingdom Viridiplantae; phylum Streptophyta; class Magnoliopsida; order Asterales; family Asteraceae; genus Carthamus; species Carthamus tinctorius. The sequence goes on from LUCG01105672.1 coordinate 2,798, forward strand.
AGAATATATTCCAATTCTTGATATGTTACACATACTTCTAAAGTCTTTATTTTTGTACATAAAATATGACATATTAGACATTTAAATGTGTAATAATTAAAAATTCCGAATTAGGATGAGCTTTTTTAGTGTATAGTAAAATTTTGCAATAACTTTTATCAATTGTTGCCATCTCCATCATGGTTGTTTTAGGACAACATCAACCATCATCTGAACAAGATTACAGCCAAAATTTAGATCCATTATGACAAAAAGGGATATTACTATATCCAGGAAGATGGAGTTGCTAGCGGTGAAGGTTGTTGGGATGGCAAGAGGCTACCAAATAACCCACAATTATTTGTATAGTAATACGTAGTTGCTTAGTTATTTCGGTTCCTAAGCCATTTCTAGGGTTTTGATTTCACACATGGTTTTGAACATAAATAGAATACGCTTTTTCTCTAAGGCCATTCGTAGCGCCAAAGGTTGAACCCTAAACCCTCGTACTGGTGTTGTGAGGAAGCCGTTGAACCTGCTGTCCTCACTCACACCCTCACCCGAGGGCGGTACGAATGGCCCAAAAAGATGTGTCGGATATTTTTAAGCATGTTTTAACTAAATTAGAGGGACGCATTACTTAACAAAAACAACTAATTTTATAACAAACTACTTAGGGAACACATTTGTAATAAATAAAGTTTAGAGACAAAAATCAAAATTATAATTTATTTATTATTAGATTGGAGTTGGGTCGGCCCAAATAAAGCTAACCCAAACCCGATAACCCGCTAATTTCCTAAGCCCAAATCCAATTCTCGATTACCTAATTTACCATTTTGTATTTCTCATCGTCTAAAATCCCAAATTAGGGTTTATTGCTTCCCAACGTCTTCCTGAGGAGCTCCAACAGCCATGGCGGGTGGTTCTCGAAATCAAGTGAACAAGTCGCATAAGACTCGTTTTTCTTCAAAGTCATCTCGAAACATCCACAAAACATCTGTTAAAGGTTTGATTTTTTACTACAATCTCAGTTTTACGTGTTTGTTTGTGTTCTCTTAATACAATAGCTAAGCTAAAATTGCAACAAGAAGTTCATGCATTAGCACTATGTATTGATTTGAAGAAAATGAGTATTTACAGAGCTGCACAGTTGATTTAGGAGTTTGGATTGTTGCTTCAACTTCAAATGTTTTCTATGCGTTTTGAAATTTTTAAGTTTTTATGGATTTTTTATGTCATAACAAGTTTTCAAATGGAATAATAGTATTGTTATTGAATTCGGGTAACGAATTTCATTTACAATGTAGCAAGATTCATAGCCATTGGTCATTTGTCTACTTGTTTCAAAATAAGAGGTTTCTTTGACTTTGGATGTAGCTCAGAGCTACTTTCACAAGTTGATGATGATTTTAATTATGTTGGATAAATCTGCCAAACCAGTGAAATTTATATGAAATATAACACATGGAAGCTGCTGTAACCCCCGAGCCACATTAACGCACTATTGCGTAAAGTTAATGCTTCATTGTCAACCATCATCCAATTTATAAGATATGCGCGAATTCTGTTTCTCATGCTTTGAGGGGCATTAGCTCAAATACCGTTGCAGACTTTAACTTAACCACCGCTTTCATGGTTCTTTCGTGGTAGCTGAGGTGCTTAAAATTTATTTGAAGTGCATCGTCATAATTTCAATCTAGCCCACTTTCTTATACTGTCCATTCGTAAAGGCCGAACTCTGGGATTTATGCTCCTACTACTAGAATCAATACTGTTTTGTTGGAATACCCCATACTTTTTCACCTTAGTAGTCTTATTCATGGCGAGTACTATAGCCTCAATCATATTTATTAGTTATAACTACAATATCAATGAAAAAAAAGTTAACCTGACTTCAATAACATTACCATTGTTCCATTTGTATAACTTGTTATAACATACAAAAGCCAAAAAGGTTTACATTTTCGAAACCCATACTGAAACTTTGAAGTTGCAATTAACAAATTTCGAAGTGTATATCTTATCACACTGAAGCAACAATCCAAGCACTTGAATCAATAGTGTAGCTCTTTTGTTTTTCAAAGAAGGGAGTAAAATGTAAATACCTTCTCCTTTTCAAAGAAGACATAATCCATGAACTTCTTGCTACAATTTTAGCTTTAGATATTGTGTGAAGTAAACAAAGCAAGACATATCATACCAATATTATTAGACTGGATGCAGCATGTGTTAAAAATGTAACCATGTTCATATCAACATTGTATCCTGACACTACTGCCTTTGACCCTTAAGAATAAAAGTGCAGTGCTCATCTTTTTGAGCAAATGCAATATAATTATGAATCTGGGTTTTATCGTATTTACTGCCTTCAGTTTTGTTTACCAAATTTATATGATTATTTTACTGAAACTTAGATAAGAGCAAGATCAGCAAACCTGACCGCAATGTGGGGAAGGGAGCTCGGGCTGCTCGACTGCAGCGTAACAAAATGGTAATTTATAGCAAAAAGTAGCATGAAAGTAGAAATTGAAACAAGATAGCTTTGTAGCTGGTGTCTGATTTTATTGGATTTAAATAATGTAGATGAGAGAGCAGAAGAGAGCAGCCCTTTTGAAAGAGAAAAGGGCTTTCAGCGCAACAACTAGTGCTCCCCGTGTTATTGTGAGTATTCTCTATGAAGAATTTACTTTTTCACATATGAATCCTCATTTATTCTGCCATAAAAAAATTAAATTATGTTTCTATACAGGTTTTATTTGGTCTATCTGCTTCGACGAATGTAAGTTCACTAGCAGGGGATCTTTTGCAATTACTGTCGAATGAGAAGGATGGGACTCTATTTCCAGCCGTTGCATCACCTGAGTACAGGCTAAGAGCAACGGTATATGCATTATTCTGCTTTCATTAACTTGCAACTTAGGCTGCTGATTATGTTTTTTCTGATTAAGTTATAATAAACTGTCTTTTGCTGGAAATTTTGGCAATGTGATGTAGAACATTTTTTAATATAAGATTCTTAAATTTGCTTCTTTATATGGTACAGTACATAACATCGTGATGGAAGATCTACATTAAAGTTTGATTGATCTTACTTTCACTTGTTTCTATAGGTCTTAGAAGCACCTCATGGTGATTTTATGGCATGCATGGAAATGGCCAAGGTACTTGCATTTCATGCTTCAAATATATAGACACACACATACACATATCATATGTATGTCATTTTTTGGCTGATGTAAATTGATACCGATGTGTATTTTCATTCATAGATTGCAGATTTGATTGCTTTTGTGGCTTCTGCTAACTGTTCAAGTGAGCAAGGCAGTTCCAATTATTACATCGATGAATTTGGCTCTCAGTGTCTCTCTGTGTTCAGATCTCTTGGTTTACCAAGTTCTGCAGTTTTTCTTCGAGTAAGTACTTACGGAAATCCTCTGTTTTTAAGATGTTATATGTTAAAAAAATGTTTAGTCTATCTTGACGGTAGTATCTTTTATTATCCATTTTAACTGCAGGATTTACCTCCTGATTTAAAAAAGAGAAATGATTTAAAGAAAACATGCATTTCTAGTCTTGCTTCTGAATTCCCCGAAGATTGCAAGTTTTTCCCAGCAGACACAAAAGATGACTTGCACAAGGTATATCTACCAGATTTTGATTAACAACTTCAGATGCTTTAAGTAAGGTGTAAGGCATCGTATGTGATTATCTACCACATAATGTTCGTTTTATGTTGTCTAACTCTTGTTTTGACACGGATTCTATGTAGTTCATGTCGCTCTATAAGGAGCAAAGGCCTACGATACCTCATTGGCGTACCCAACGACCTTATCTAATGGCTCAGAAGGTAAAGTGTGTTTTTTATGCGAACAAAAGTCATATGTGAGATTCTTACATTTACAGGGGCAAAAATGAGCAAACCATCCATGCTTTCATCAAAATTGAATGAATATTTTCTATTGGTTTGCTTTAGTCTTCCTTCTACATTGTGTAGTTATTTCTGGTTCATATGTGGTTAGGCTTTCAATTGATCTAGTGTAGAGTTTAAGTGAAGCGATCAAATCCATGGGGGATTGATATTGAGAAGGTTATGCTTTGACCAAGTCAATATAAAGTTTGGTGAAGGGTTCTAAAATATTCGTTTCAAGTGCAAGGAATTTGAATAAGGGAAATAATTTAAGCAAGACTTTTAGGATAGAAATACAAGATCCTGGAAACCAATCCACTCAAGGTTAGTTGTGTCAACATGCTTGCAGGGAACAGGTAGTATTTAAGTTGATTTATATATGTAAAAGCGTTTAACCTGCTAAAGTGACTATTATTTGAGATCAGAAAGTAACACAAACACCTTCTGTTCAATCACAAAATAGATCTGCTTTCAGAATCAAATTAACAACCATAGAACATTAATGGAAGATCCAAATACAGCTTATGTGCTCTCTTCATTCTGATAGCATCAAAAGAATTATCAATACAATGATGCCAAAGAGGCTTCACCCTTGCGCATGCCATCACCCAACTTTTGATTTGAAGTACAATAGACTTTGAGTTCAAGAGATGATCAAGTAATGGACACTAGCCACCTAGGTATAATTTGGAACTCTTTAAGGCATACTTATTGAATATAGAATAAAATCTTCAAGCAAAACACTGATATTTTTTGGAATACAATTGCTGCTCTGTTCGTATGATAACTTTAAATTCAATCCAGTGGTCATATCTCTGTATACAGTCCCATCTTCTGTTCTTGTTACCAGGACCGTAATATGGTGAACCAGCGAGGAAAGCAGTTGTACAATGGCTGTTCAATCTGTTTGTTTTATTTAACTCTATCCATGTGGCTGGATGGCTTGTACCGAAGTCGTCTTAGTTCAGATATATTCTGTAAACCCAAATCACTAAAAATGCAACATACTTGTGTAAATTGCAAACTGATGAAGTGATAATAATGCACAAATATGTGATCTCTTCATATTTGATGAAGGATGAGGGGGAAAGTACGTGATTTTATTCATATTTTCTCTCTAAAAGGTACATGCTTGTCTAATATCATGACAGGTTGACATGGTGGCTGATGGGTCTGGAAAATGTACTCTTCTAGTCACTGGTTATCTTCGTGCTCGGAATCTTTCAGTAAATCAGCTGGTATTTGTTTATTCAGTCTTTACCTGTATCTGTTGGCTTTTTTTGGTTGCGTCATGTGTGCCTAATCTACTTTTATCAGGTTCATGTATCAGGGGCTGGGGATTTTCAGATGTCCAAGATTGAACTTCTTAGGGATCCTTGTTTGTTAAATGTGAAAAAAGAAGGGGACTTCATGGATGCAGATGAAGTAAATGATTCACAGGTACATAGTTCTTTCTCTGATGAATTTTTTATTTTTGTGGTTTTTGGTAAAAGATTCTTTTCTTCATGCGTGTGGGTCTGTTTTGCCTTGTTCTCTTGGTGTTACATTTTTTTTAAATAATGGATTAATTCTGTTTCTTTAATATATGCAAGCTTGCCAACAATAAGGTTTAGTCATATACTTCCTGTTGAAATTTACAGGTCATCAGAACTTTACTCCCGGATCCTTTGAAGCAAGAGCCTTTGCTTGTTGAAAATATACCCAATCCCCTCGAAGGGGAACAGGTAACTTTTATGGATTACTTCATTGTCTTTCTAATTTTTATTAATAATATTTCAAGAAGCACTTTCATTGATCCGCCGTCTTATTGCATTTCTTATCTTGTTGTCCTCTTTATGGTGTTGTCTTTTGGCCATCGCTTGTTTTTTTTTGTTGATAACTTGGTACTTGAAATTGCCTTTTCAATATAGCTATTTACACTTCTTTCGCTGAATTTGGTTGTTCACATTTGGTTCGTTTTACATAGACATGGCCAACAGAGGCAGAGATGGCAGAAGCAGATAGAGAACAGAGGGAAAAGAAACAGAAAAAGAGATCTCTCCCTCGGGGTACTTCTGAATACCAGGTAGGTATTTATCCTGAGAAATGGCCATTGCCCATTTGTTGTTTGTGGTTTGATGTTACTATGATATGTGTGTGTGTGTGTTTATAATGAATTTAATTTTGCAGGCTGCTTGGATCCTGGATGATTCTGATGTATCTGGTTCAGACAGTGATGATGGTTCAGATGATGGTATGGTTGTTGATGATGGTGAAAATGATTTTGCTGGCCAAGATAATGGTGGAAGATTTGACCTTGAGTATGATCAGGCTTCACTCAAGCTTAGGGATTCTGACGATGAAACTGAAGCTGATTCTGTTATGATGGTATTTTAGAAATTCTTTTGCCATATGTTCTTATTACTTGCATGATGATTGGTGATTATATGTGATTTTCTTAGTAGAACTTTTTACTCCCTGGTTTTGCGAAATGGGCCCATAGAACGGGAAAAAGGCTGAGAAAAAGTACAGTCTGCAAAATGAAGTGGCTTTGAGCTTTCGATGTGCACAAAGTGTGGCTATTTTGTCATAATGTGGGAAAAACGGGCCATTTTGAGAAGTGGAGTCTCCCAAAATGGCTAATTTTGCAAATATCTCAAATTATAGTGGTCACCTAACTTGTTCATGCTAGTCCAGAAACCTTGAGTCAACTCTTCAAAGACAGCTCAGCAACTGTCGATGTCTAGACCCCTAGCTTATCAAACAAGTTATGTAATAACGTATTATACCAGTCTGTTAATCAGGTCTTTTATGTTTACATCCTGTAAATATATTATATGCAAACACATTTACTATTATGATACAACTGATAGAGTGGTTTCAAAAATTTGTACTATAATTGGTTCCTGGGCTGCATCCTAAAAGAAATTATCTGCAGGATAACGACAACTTGACGAAGGAGCAAATAGAAGAAGATATTCGAAAAATAAAAGAGGCACATGCTGAAGATGAGGGTATGGACTGATTTCTTGATTAAGGAAATATATGCTCAGAATTATGATAATATGTTTGCATAAATGGAGCACATAATTTTCTTTTCGAAGTCTTCATTTACATAAAAACATATGCATGTGCTAGATTAACATTTACTCCTTCCGTTCCAAAATAAGTGTCTACATTTCTATTTTATTCTATCCCAAATTACATGTCTACTTTCAGTATATACCCTTAATTATGAGATGAAGAAATTCATTACTCTCTCTATTATCAAGGGTGAAATCGTCCCTTAGTTGATTGAAAAGCGTAATTTATAACACATTTCCAAAATTGTATGCCTTTTTCTATCGTGGGCGTTTATTTTGGTACGAAGGGAGTAATTCAGTCCCTTTAGCATATCCAAGTCTTTCAGAGAACCCAATTAGTGCACCAGATGTTTGAAAGTATCCCTTTTTTTGTTCTTGACCTCATCAGTTGTTGATCTGGTTGTTTTATTACAGAGTACCCAGATGAAGTCGATGTTCCAGTCGATGTTCCTGCCAGAAAGCGATTTGCTAAATACAGAGGCCTAAAGTCATTTCGAACTTCTTCATGGGATCCTAAGGTAATCCTTATATAATTGAAAACCATTATTCTTTTTTCTTTTAGCTTTTGCTTAAACCTTCTTTTGAGTTTCAGGAATCTCTACCTCCAGAGTATGCACGCATTTTTGCATTCGATAATTTCACTAGAACACAGAAGCACGTCCTTTCTAAAGCTCTCGCCATGGAACAAGGAAGTGAAGATGAATGTGTACCTGCAAATTCTTATGCAAAACTTCACATTGCAGAAGTCCCGATTCATATCGCTTCAAAACTTTGCATTTTGGTAAAGACGATGCCAGTCATTGCATGTGGTCTCTTGCAACATGAATCAAAGATTTCTGTCCTTCACTTCAGGTATTTTATTGTTTATTTATATTTCCTCTGTCCTAAAATAAATTTCCACAAATTAGAAGGACATATACTTTTAGAAATGGACAATTATTACACTTTTTAATCAAGTAATGAAATTTTTACCCTTAATAATAAAAGGAGCAATGCATTTACCCATCTCATACTTAAGGGTAAAATTGGAAGTTGAGACTTGTTAAGATATATGGGGCAAACTAAAGTAGAAATGTGGACAACATTGACACTTGTTAGGGTCTTTTACCATTTCCCTAATTTACTTTTAAAAAATTAAAAGAAATAGATTATATTATTTAGAGTAAATTACAAAGTTCATGTTTCATTTTCATTACAAAGGTCTCTCAAGTTTCAACCCTAAAATCCATGAGTAGGGCCCTCATGGTCCTATAACATAAATGAATTTTGGGGTCCTGGGACCATGACCAACATGAAACCACAGGGACGAAATTTGTAATTTGCCCTATTCTTTATAATGTGCTTTATATCATTTGCCTTGTTTTGAGTTCGTTTCTACAGGGTAAAGAAGCATGAGACATACAGTGAACCCATAAAAGCCAAAGAAGAACTAGTATTTCACGTTGGCTTCAGACAATTTGTCACAAGGTAGCATTTATCTTCTGTGTATGATTAATGTACCAACTAGGGTTGCACAAGGCCTGGACCTTTCAAGCTCATTTTCAGTAAGCCAAGAAAGCCCGAGAATTTTTTTGGCTCGACCCGGGGTGTGAAAGTTGGCCGGATTGGGCTTTTCTAGGCTCCCCATTTTTTGGGCTTTAGAAAAATTGTCGGCTCGGGATTTTAGGCCTGGCCTGGGTCTTTCAAGCCCCTTTTCAGTGAGCCACGAAAGATCCCGAGAATTTCTTGGCTTGGACCGGGTTGTGAAAATAGGCCCGATTGGGCTTTCTGAGGCCCCTGAATTTTTGTGCTTTGGAAAAAATTTGCCAGATTGGCCTTTATTCCTGGCCTAGGACTTTCTGGCTCGTTTTCAGTGAGCCAAGAAAAGATCCCGAGAATTTCTTGGCTAGGTTCGGGTTGTAAAAGTAGGCCCGATTGGGCTTTTTGAGGCCCCCAAATATTTGGGCTTTGGAAAAAATTGCCGGATTGGGCTTTTTGGCCTGGGCTTTCCAAGCCCGTTGTCAGTAAGCAAAAGAAGCAGCTTGAAAATCAGCCCGATTGGGCTTTTTGAACAGAACATTGCCTGATTGGGCTTATAGGCCTGGACTTTTGGTCTTTTTTGTATATCTAGTTTCAATTATCATTCATATCTTGACGGACTTTATGTTTCAAAAAAAACTGCAGGCCTACTTTTGCATCTGACAATTTTAATTCAGACAAACACAAGATGGAAAGATTTCTTCATGCAGGACGTTTTTCTATCGCATCAGTTTATGCTCCAATTTCTTTTCCTCCTCTTCCTCTGATCGTTTTGAAGAATAGAGGCGATTCTTCCCCACCAGCCCTCGCTGCTGTTGGCTCGTTAAATAGTATCGACCCGGATAAGATTATTCTCAAGAAAATTATTTTAACTGGGTAAGAAACTCCTCCATTTCCATTAACTTTTATACATCTGTTTAGGAAAAATGCATGAAAATATAACAAAGTTTGTTTTCGTTTCTACTTAGTGTAACGGATTTTTTCCGCTCAATCCATGTAACCAAGCTGCATAGTTTCTTATATGTACCCCATTTTGATTGGTAACTTGCAAATCTCGTAACATTTGATAACGAAGACATGGATACCACGTCATCAGATGTTACATGATCATCAGTTTACGTGTCAAAATAGGTAAAAATATAGGAAACTTTGTTACGTTAAATAGGGAAACCCTTTAACTTTTTTACATTGATTGAGAAAGTAGATTTTTGAGTAAATTAGGGTTTTCATCTCTATGGTTTGTCCCTATGATTTGTAATTTATTGCTATTTTCATCCTTATTATTTAAAATATATTGTGGTTTAATTTTTTTTACTATTTTAGTAAAAGTAGGAATTATTTCAGGGACGAAAATAGCAATAAATTACAAACCATAGGAGCTAAAATTGGAATTTATAACAAATCATAGGGACTAAAATCGTAATTTACTTCAAATATTTTGTTTCACTAAACAAGAACCAAGTCGAACTTTGTTGCATTTATCATATTTTTTTCTCACTTCAAATACTTGATGAACCTTTCGTTGTTTACTATTTGATTGTGTATAATGCAGTTACCCTCAACGTGTTTCGAAATCTAAAGCTGCAGTAAGGTATATGTTTCATAATCCCGAGGACGTAAAGTGGTTCAAGGTACGTTTTTTTAATGCGGTTGGGAATTCCGTCTTTAAAGTTTCCCGATGATATGATATGCCATCGATTTATTTTGGCTAACAAAATGTCAACTTTTTTGTTGACGTGTTGTATGCACAGCCTGTGGAAGTTTGGACAAAATTGGGCCGCCGTGGTCGCATCCAAGAGCCCGTCGGTACTCACGGTATGGTGCTGTTAAGACTATTGCTTCTTTGGAATCCTGTTATTTCGGGTGTTCATATTTATTTTGTGTTCTTGAAACCTTTCTGTTTGGACAAAGAAGTGCCGTGTTGTCTTCCAGTGCTGTGGCGGATTGGTTATCGCTCGGGGGGTTCATAGCGCCCTAACTGAGTTCGAGTCTTCCCNAATTGCCGGGGATTAGTCGGGCTTTGGCCCGGACACCCTTCCAAAAAAAGTGCCGTGTTCTTGAAATTTTTTAGGGGAGAGAGGAAAGTAATCAGAAGGAAAATAAGTAAATTTTTTAGGGGAGAGAGGAAAGTAATCAGAAGGAAAATAAGTTACAAGTTTTGTCTCGGAACTTTCCTCCCCATTGTAGGGAAGAAATGGAAGGAAAGAAAAGATAACCCTTAAAAAGAAACCCTTCCAAGAACACATATAAAAAAAATCATTTCTTTTTCTTTCCTTCTCTTTTTTACCCAGATTCGAGAACACAACGTTAATAAGTTTCGTAGAACTAAAATGAGACGTGGCCTGCAACCTCTTTAGAATGTTGTCTAACAACACAAACTGGGTAAGAGGTTCGGTCTGGGTAAGTGCTGACTAAAAATGGTTGTTTTACCGAAGTGTTTTGTATTAACAACACAAATTGGGTAATGCTAACTGCTAAGTGGGTAATAGTGCGGTGTCTGGTTGTTTTTAGGGGCTGTTAATTTACCTCTTAATAGTTTCATGAAGAGGCAACCACCGAATCGTTAAGAGGTGAATCTTGTTTGGAAGATTCTGCATCTTAGGCCTCCCTTTACCATTCAGCCCCCAAATTTCATTCTTTTCACTATATCATATGAGCCTTTTAATCATCCAGACCACTTAATCATCCTACACTAAACCATTTACCGATGAAAACATTTGGGTAAACATTATCTGACTTGTTTGTTGACATTGATGGCTGACTCAGCCAGCACCTTGGTCAGTCCATACACGTTCAATTTGAGTAAATCCGTTGATTCTAATAAATTCTTCCTTCGTTATTTTATCAGGTGCGATGAAGTGCATATTGAACGGTGTCCTCCAGCAGAACGACACGGTGTGCATGAGTCTATTTAAGCGATCATATCCCAAGTGGCCCGAACATTGGTTCCCGATGTCCGGCGTTTGACTCCCTTTGACCGTTGTACAAACGGTTTTCTCCTCTCGTGAGCGGAAAAGCCCATTAAAGAGGACTGGTGTTGGACACTGATGGAATGAAGCTTTGGTTCAGATTGGTTACATTGCGTTTCTTCGCTGTGATCGAAAAAGTTTTGCTTGTATATTCTCTTCATTGTATTCCTTTCCAAAATTTATCGAATTTTTAGATGGTCGTTACCCGTTCGGATTTTTTCGAGCTTCATTGGTCTTGTAATTTGCCGAATGTCGAATTGCTTGTAGTTGAATGAGTTATAGTGTTTTTTTACTTGGTTACAATCTCAGCTGTATTTTTTATTTTATTTTTTTTGAACGGTTGATAACACATGCACACGTCCCGACACGAATCCGGGTTCCATATGGGCTTGACTAATCCTCGTCGACCATGGACTGATCCGAAAGCCGACTCATGGTCAGGGTATTGCCAGATGCTCACCCCATGAATCGAACCTGGGTAAACAGGGATGCCATCAACTGTCCCTTCCAAGGATGTTACCGATCACTAGGCTACTAATGTTTTGATATTTCAGCTGCATTTGTTTCCAATGGTTTGTAGAGATAGACAAACCGATTGGTCCTACTTCCTAGACGAGTCTGTGTTATGGTTCGTATCGATTTTGTGGAGAATGCTAGGCCTGCTCACAATCAGTGGTCTAACATTAACCTGTTCAAAATTAATAGGTTTGTAGCTTAAGATGTTTCTATTTTTAATAAAAGATCGGAGAACCTGTTCTATTTTTACTGTAAGGTCAGGAGAACCTTTTATCGTCCTCTAAAATTTAAAAAGGTGAAATCAGACTTTAGATCTCTTAGAAAACAAATGATGCCTATGAAAGTTTTTTGACCTTTGATCATATTTATAAGGGTAAATTGCCGAAAAAGGTAACATAAATGTCCAAAAAATCCAATAAGGGGAACGTACATTTTTTTGCCGATAAAGGACTATACATTTGATTTTGTCGAAAAAAAAGGGAAGAGCAACCGGTTGTACAAATATATAGTCATTTCTCGGCAAAAACAAATGTACTGATTAGATTTTTTGGACATTTATATTACCTTTTCCGGCAATTTACCCCATTTATAAAAGGTTAATCTAATGGTTCAAATTAAGCCCCAAAATAATCCACAAAATAATTTAGAAGAATACTTTCAATCAATCTTCAATTAGAATTGTTACGTATGCTAGGGTTTTCAAGTAAGCAATTAAATCAATCTTTGCACATTGCTCCTTATCAATCCATAACGAGATCTAATGCTAATTTTGTGTATAGAAGTAAATTAAGCTGTTTTTTTTTTTGTTTGTATACATATGTGCAGAGTACAAATTAAATCTATGCACAAGTACATAGAACTAAATAAAGGCTATGAGGATGTTCCTCAGTTTTTCGTTTTTTTGGTCCCCCCCCCTTTTTTGGAAGGGCATAGCGGCATCGAACCAACGAACGACTACCACGAACACACACACACATGCACGCCTCCCCAGCGGTATCGGGCATCCAAACGCAACTCACAAATCCGCCGTTGTCCCAGGCTCCCAGCCCAGCTTACGTTGGACCTAGAGCCCAACCATAGTCTTTGACTGGGCTGGGGAGCAGCCCAATCTATGACTGGACCAGCCCAAGGGCTGGGTACTCCTCAATCCTCATGCCCTCAAATTGACTCCCCTTGGATTCGAACCCGGATAGACTCGAAAGACTTGCATATAACACACCCGAAGAGCAATGAAACCCGATACGAATTCACTAAGAAACAATTCCCTTTAAGGTTCGCGGCATGAAATATTAAAATGTACAAGAATGCATCAAATACGATCACAACCGAAGGGCGCGTGCAAAGTCAACAATGTGAAAACCAACCCAAATCGACGACACTTACTCCTCTTTTTTACTGGCCGGTGAACTTTCCGGTGCTCCGTTGGGTACCAAATGCTTAACACTCGCCTCGGCTTCCGAAACAAACTTGGGATCGGGCTCGTGTTTCTCCGAAGGCTCTCGCATAGCAAGGTATATGTAGAACGCAATTACGATATTGACGGATACGACCGCAAGAAACCCGCTCAATAGCGTCAAGGAATACGGAGACATATCGGCGATACCTGTTCAAGAAAGCCAAAAAAACATGATAAAGTTTTGAACCATTGCACAACCGAGTGATGTAAGGGTGCATTTGGTATGCAGACAGAACTAGACGAGGAGGGAGAGTGAGGTGAAAGAACTACGGCAGGTTTCAGGGTTTTAATTTGATAAGGGCGGTTTAGTAATTTACCAATGTTGTCTAATCTCCATGATTTTTGTTCCGCCTATTTTGGTGGAATAAAAAAAAACATCTTTGTCCTATCGAGTCAAATGGCGCACCAAACGTGAGACAAACAACAAGTCTTTTATATTGTCCTATGTACCAAATGCACTCCACACAAGAAACAACCTTTTTACCCCTTGGGGTCCAATAGATATATCTAGCATCAAACTTGCAAGTGAAAAAGGTCAACCGATTTCATATGAATATCCAAGTTTTCCATAGAAAAAGGTCGATAGAAACATGGAGTCAAAACCTATCGAAATGAATATTGAGAAGTTCATATGAAGCTTACCGGGAAATAAATTGTTATTAAAGGCATACAAGATCGCGATCGGGACCGCCCACATCAACATAGATGTTATAAAGAACTTCTCTATAACTCTTGCCATTCTTAGCTTCAAACTGCAAAAATTCAAAAATCATATGGTTACTTTTGTGTTCATCAATGGATTCTTTTTTCACAATATCAAAGGTAATAATGTCTTGGATCCCTTTTGAACTATTTAAGCCTTTTGAGTTGCTCAACTAAATTCGTAGCGCCATGATTAAAAAAAAACTAAAAAAACAAACTTGGCAGCTTAATGGGCTTAATGAGACTGGTAGCTTATTCTGCCAGTTATACATAACTGTTTGGTAGTGACTTAATGGTATAGGAAGTGGCTCATTCAGTAAGCTTTTAGAGGAGAGCTTTATGCAGAAAGCCAAAGTTTTTCCAAACCTATCACTCCCAAATAAAGAACATGTTCCTTCCATCTATGAAAAAAGCTCTTACCAACAAAAACTGTCCTGCCCATACCTTGTATCTTGCCCTGACATACCTACACGGTACCCTCTCTCCTCCAGACTTCTCCATATCTCATCCCTATAGGCCTTCTCCCCACATCTATGAACACCATGTATATAAATCCTTACAACATTCTTTATACCTCTTCATAGTGCTTCTAACTAGGCGGGTTGCCTCCGTGCCAGCCTCCCTAGCAATACGCCAAATTGGTTCTCTTACACCCCTCTCCCTCTCTAGCCTTATTAAAAAACAAACAAAAATAACTACCCCATTTCTCCTTTATTGCATTGTCCCTAACTAAAACATAGGGAAAAAAGAAGATGACCTTAACATTTAAACCATCACATTCACACTTTCCGTTAAGCATAGGTAAAAGTAAAACTACCTCACGGTTTTTTGGTAAACTACCTCACACTTTCCACCACCCTTGTGGTTTGATCTCGCAGTTAATATAAAGATGCATGCTATCAAAAAACTACAACTTTTTTTTGGAAGGGTTGACCTGGGCTATGCCAAGACTAATCACGGCAAATTATAACTGTAAGACATCAACCCTGATAAACTCAATGGCCACAATCGTTGTGGACGCCTAGAACTAAACCCCTCGGCGGATGGGATATTCCACCACATTCCCCTAAGCCTCAACCAGTACGCCACAACCCTTGTGGTTTTATTAAAAAAATCCCAACCCTATGTGGTGATTATGAATTTATAATGCTCTAAACTAATAGCACAAACGGACAACTCGCGGCCAACAACCCTATTTAGCAATTGAACAATGTCATTCCAGTTCTGAATACCTACAGGCTCCAGTGTTGTAAGTTACGAATACGAACCCACCAGCGACCTGACCCTATTTTAACATTTGTAGCAAAAATCAGTAGACATTGGACCTCATAAATTCCAAGGTTTCAGATCCTAAATCTTAAACCCTCCACCTAAATCAAGATCATAAATTCACAAGTCTAGTAAGTATGACATGAATCTGAAGACCTTAAATACCTTACCATAAAGGTTTTACTCTCAATTATAGTCAATGCTTGAAGCAATTGAAAGATCCTTCAGCAATTAAACAATCTCATCTCAACATACACACAGCAACTCATTGGAAAATTCAACTCATGTTCTAGTAATTACTCTTTTACAGAAAAGGCACAAATAAATTGCCACTTATCAGTGACCTAGCGTATCAGAAACCATCATAATAAGGGGCCAAAACAACATTAGGTCAGAGATTGATGCGATTATGAAGTGAAAGAGAGTGAAAGAGTAATCGTGATTTTGGAGAAATCAAAGACGAAGAATATGCTTACCTTTCCTGCAAGTGAGATGCGATTTGAGTATTGAGGGTTTTATGGATTCGTTGGGGGGAAGTGGAGATGTGAGCTATGGAGGTTTGAAGGTGAAAAGAAGAAAGTGGAAACGAGAAATCGATTGGGTGTTAAGTTTTTTCAGGGGAGAAGAAGAAGATGAAATTGGGGGAAAGGGTACTTCTGACTTTTTGCTATCATATGAACTTCATTTTAGAGGCTAAAGTCATCCGTAACCAATCCTCCCAACCTCACTGCTACATCAGCTGTCACATCAGCTTTTTTTCAACCCTCTGGAGGCTCTGATAAGTACTCAACCCCTTCCAACCCTCCCCACACATAAACACACACAAGACACATACACAACAGGAGCGGTGTGGCCAACCCTCCAAGGCTCCGACCCCGCCGAGCCCGCTGGTCTCGTAGCGAAACCCGTCGAACCCGCTGAGCCTGACGGGTTCGAGCCCACTCAACCTACACTACCTTTACGCACGGCCTAATTACATCTAAAAAGTTATTAAATGCATCATTTTCTTCTCACACACGTTACCATCACACAAACTGCTTTTTACATTTGGTAACGACTTGATGGTTTTTTTAACCATGTATGGCTTATTCGGTAAACCGTAAAGAACTATCCGAAACAGCTTAATGGATCGGAAATTGGCTTCTTCAATCATCCCACAAGGTAAAAATCCTATCTATTAAACTTGTTCTTTCCCATCCTTGCCACTTTTGTGAAACACAGACCCTTCGAAACACAAATTTGAAAGGCCTCTGCTTTTGTTATCCTCATTTTCGTCGCTAACTAACCTTATTCACCCAGTTAAGTAACAAAAAGCAACATATTCATCGAACAAATGAGTTCCTTCTATTATCACCTTATTTCTCCACGAATCGCGTAAATCCATTTTCTCAATATACTTAGAATTGTAAAAATAATGGAAAAACCTTTTGTTTCTTTCATATATATCAAGAAAATCACGAACCATAAGTTTACGAAAATAATCTCTCTACCCTTAGAGGGTGTTTGGGATTGCTTTTCAAAACAACTTATTGACTTATAAAAGTCTGTTTGGGTAAACAACAAAAATGAAAAAGCACTTTTGGGAACTCCTTTTTGAGAAGGAGGAAAAAGCAGCTTTCAAAAATCCCCAAATACTTGGCTTTTTCTCTTGGAAAAGTGCTTTTGATAAAAACATTCTCAAAAAGTTGATAAGCTAAGCCAAACACCACAACTTATTGAGTTATTGACTTTTACCACCACAAAAGCTAATTCAAACACTTTTCTAAAAACTCCTTCTTCCACCACCATAAGTCAATAAGCACTTTTGGTTGGTTTTATTTATCACAAAAGGTTTTAATATTCAAAAGTGAAAAGGACTTAAATGGCATATAAGTGAAACTCAAGGGTTAAATATGGATAATATATATGTGTAGGGACGACATGTATAAATATGAATACATGAGAGATAGCAATAGAACACACTGGTTAGGGTTTTACGCTGATCCGAGCTTTTGAGAAATTGGCGTTGGGGATCTGGTTAGGGTTTTTAGAAGATTCATCATTCTGTTGAACGAAGATGAAATCAGTTGTCGGAATGGTGGTGTCCAACAAAATGCAGAAATCGGTGGTGGTCGCCGTCGACAGGCTCTTCCATAACAAGCTCTACAATCGCTACGTCAAACGGACCTCCAAATTC
>LUCG01105877.1:0-10680 GCA_001633085.1 Carthamus tinctorius
GAACCCACCCCTATATATATATATATATATATATATACACACCACACACAACCAAAGTACATACAGTCATGCATTCCCATACATTTGTTGTATATACATGCCAAGATCTTAGTAGACTCTTTGGTAACCATGAGTATTAATTTAGCTATTATATGATAGCAAAGTTGAAACAAAAAACCATACCTTTACCTTTGTTTCATTATCTTTTTCAATTCTATATCCCTGTTTAATAAGTGGGTGATAAGAACTACATCCATTTTTTAAATATGGCATTCCCTTTAAATTTTTGTTAATAAATTCATAAAATAATAAAATATGCATACAAAAGTTACATGTCCCCTACCCTTATAATCTTTTTATGTTCTCCCATCACTTAAAATCTTAAACCTCACCCCTCTCACTCTTTATTATTTTCCACTTGACAAGAAAAAAAAAAAACCTCATTTTTGTGTGTTCATAGAACCTCAAAATCACCATCTTTTCTCCAACCCCTGAAATCTTTCTGCAAATCTGTCATTCTTGAAAAAAAACCCACAAATTTTTCCTAAAATCTTGAAAAAAACCCACAAATCTTTATGTAATCTTTCTGCAAATCTTTATTCTTTTCCACTTGAGAAAAGAAAAGAAAAAAAAAACCCTCATTTTGGTGTGTTCATAGAAGCTCAAACCCACAATCTTTTTTCTCCAATTCCTGCAATCTTGGAAAAAAGCCACAATTTTTTTTAATAAAAGTTTAGTGAAAATGGTGGTAAAGAAGCCAATAATAGTGATAATTGGGGCAGGAATGGCAGGGCTGACAGCTGCAAACAAGCTCTACAAATCTGGTGTGAAAAAGGGTGCATTTGAGCTTTGTGTTGTTGAAGGTGGGAATAGGATTGGAGGTAGGATTAACACCTCTGAGTTTGGTGGTGACAGAATTGAGATGGGTGCCACGTGGATCCATGGGATTGGAGGGAGCCCAGTTCACAAGATTGCTCAAGAAACAAACTCATTGGAATCAGACCAACCATGGGAGTGCATGGATGGGTTTCTTGATGATGATCCAATCACCATTGCTGAAAATGGGTATGTGTTAGATCCATCTCTTGTTGACCCAATTTCAAATCTTTTCAAGAATCTAATGGCTTTTTCTCAAGGAAAAATTGAATCTTTAGGGGATGGAATTGACCCTCATGGGTATGGGAATGGAATTGGGAAGATGATGAGTGTTGGGTGTTTTCTTAGGAAAGGTCTTGAGGCATATTGGGAATTGGAATCAAGAAAGGAGAAAGAGGAGGTAATTGGGTGGGGGGAATGGAATAGGAAGTCATTGCAAGAAGCCATTTTTGCAATGCAAGAAAACACCCAAAGAACTTACACAGCTGCTAATGATTTGTTTAATCTTGATTACAAATCAGAAAGTGAGTATGTTATGTTCCCTGGTGAAGAAATCACCATTGCAAAAGGGTATTCAAGAATCATTGAATCATTAGCATCTGTTTTGCCATCTGGGGTTGTTCAATTAGGCAAGAAAGTGTGCAACATCGAGTGGCAGCCGGAATCCGTGAATCCCGGATTCTTGAATTCTTGTTCGGTTTCGGGTTTGGGTTCGGGTTCAAGACCCGTAAAGATTCACTTTCTTGATGGCACGACCATATCCGCGGATCACGTTATCGTCACGGTTTCGTTAGGGGTTCTCAAGTCCGGAATCAGCGATTCCGGAGTTCTCAGATTCGATCCGCCGCTCCCTAGTTACAAGAACCAAGCCATTTCAAGACTCGGGTTTGGTGTCGTTAACAAGCTTTTCGTGAAACTAAGCCCCGATTCCGATCTTGAACGGTTTCCGTTCCTCCAAATGGTGTTCCACAAACCCGACGACGTCGGAATCAAGAACCCGAAGATCCCGTGGTGGATGAGGAGGACCGCGTCTCTTTCGCCGATTTACGAGAGGTCCAAAGTGCTATTATCTTGGTTTGCGGGCGATGAAGCCCTAAAACTCGAATCACTTTCCGATGAAGTGATTCTTGATGAGGTTTCGGCCACTATCTCTAGCTTCTTGTCGAATTCCAGACTGGAATTCGACAAGGTTTTGAAAAGTGGGTGGGGGACGGATCCTCTCTTTATGGGGTCATATAGTTACATAGCGGTCGGATCAAGTGGTGGCGATATCGACTCGCTGGCTGAGCCGTTACCGGAAACCGCCACTTTTGAGTCGAAAATGGGCGGTGACGGTTCGGGTTCTCCAACACTTCAAATTCTATTTGCAGGAGAAGCAACACATAGAACTCATTATTCCACAACTCATGGTGCTTATTTCAGTGGTCTTAGAGAAGCCAATAGGCTTCTTGAACACTATCATTGTATTGATGTATGAGATATATGTTTGTTTGGATTTATTAGAGCATTTTTAGTGTCTTTTTTTGGTTTTTTGAAACACCCTTTTCTCTAATGATTTATCATACTCAAAATATTGGGGGAATGAAAGGGAGAGATGGGGACATTTTCAAGAAAGCTTTTTTTTTTTTCTTTTTGAGTTTTCTATTGCTCTTTGATGAGCTTCTTGGCTATCTTTTTTGATGTTTGAGAATTGAGATTGTCTTTATCATTGAATATAATGTTTTTCTTGAAAGTTGAAAGCTTTTGATGCCATAAAAACCAATTCTTTGTGTGAAATAAATCAACCCCAAGATGGAATGGAGATCAAGAATGGGGGTTATCATTGAATATAGAGTAAACTCTAATTTTGGTTCATTTGGTTTAGTAAAATCTTTGGAAGTGGAACCTAAACCTTGATAAGTCTAGAAATCGTCATTGTGAATCTCATTTTGCTTTGAACGTGTTTCCGATCATTAACTCTATTAACGATCTCTTCCGTTAGAGTGAGGGACGGTTTAGTCTTTCTATCAATTTTCTTAACCATCTTTTAGAAAATATAATATATGATTCATATTATATATACATAATATATAGTATGTATATGTAATACTATATAATATATATTTTTAAAAGATATTTAAGAAAATAGGTAAAAAGACTAAACCGTTATTCACTCTAATGGAGATTGTTAACACAGTTGGTGAACATGGACCATTTTCAAAACAAAGTGAGAACCGTAAGGACGATTTTCAGACTTATCAAAGTTCAGGTCCTAGTTTCAAAGATTTCACTAAACCTCATGGACCAAAATTTGAGTTCACTATGTTTTCTTGAAAGTTCACAACTTTGGATACCATAAAAACCATTCTTTTTTTGCTTGATTTTTGTTTCTTTCTGTGAAATAACTCAACCCCAGATGGAAATAGAGATCAACAAAAAAGGGTCTGTTTTCTTTATCACTAAATACATATGTTTTTTTAATTGAAAGTTAGTAGCTTTGGATCCCATAAAACCACTTTCTTTAACTTCTTGTTTTTTTGTTCCTTTTTGTGACCCTGTTCTTGGCATCATGAACAGAACTCAATCAAACCCCAGATGAAAATGGAGATCAAACAATGGAGAGGGTTTTGTATTGTTTTGCAAGATGTCCCAAGTAATGAGACAAGTAAAGCAATATCTTTTAGTGCAATAAAAAGACTTATTGATTTTTAGTGGGACCCATTTGCCCTTTGATAGGTCCAATTTCATGCACATGCAGACATACATTGGGACATCTAGTTGTGTACTAGTGAGGAACAGAGGTATTCCCATTTGGGGTACAGTAAGTAGTACACTGTAGATACCTCTACATAATGCAAATCAACCCTTAAAGACACAACATGATTGTCCTTAAGGAGCAAAGATAGGATCTTTAACNTGTTGATCCAAATTTAGGGGTTGTTTGGTTGATTTTCTGTTGACTCAAGTATGGATATAAGTGTCTGTGTGGATTGATCTGTCTATGTAGATTGAAAGGTTTTTGTTTAGGAGGGGTTATTTCATAGATGGAAAGAACGTGTTGTTTAATTGGGAGGGACAGATTTAGAAATAAAAATTGGCTTTCTGCGTAATGCTCCTCCTAGAAGCTAACAGAATAGGTCACTTCTTATATCATTAAGCCATTACCAAGTAGTCATGTATATCTAACTGAATAAGTTGTGAGTTTCATTAAACTCGTTAAGTTGCTAACAAACAGGCCCTTAGAGCGAGCATCCATATCGTTTGAACTTTCTCATCCGAGCTTTTTCTACCAAAGAAATGGGACCCACAAAAAAGAAAAGGACTTAGTGAGAGTCACAGCTTTTTTAAAAGTTTAGGTGGCCAAAAAGTTTCATTGTAGATGTTCTTACATAACAGTGCCCATGAGTGGTTGTTATGACCACCAAATGGTGTTTTTTTAGTATTTAGCTCTTTTTTGAAGAGTCACAAACAGAAACTATTTTTCTGCCATGTCTATTTGAATCAATGAGCGAAAAAGTACTTTGACTTTGGAACAAGTCAAAATAAGGCAGGAAACTTATATGTCCAAATCCATATGTAACACAAATTCCACCTCTATTGTTGAATCAAAAGTGACAATTCACTTTGTTTTTCTTGAGGTTGATTTCAAGATGTAATTCAAATCAAACAAAATGGAAGTTATCGCCAAAGTATGCAGAAAACTATTAGATTACTATTAAAATAGCTTACAACATATATAGAGGAGAAATTGTCCTGTAAGAATAATATGTGAGATCTTGTTATATCACTTTCAATAGAGTAAAAAAAAATGAGATTCCAACTATATAGAGGAGAACTAGTCCAAGTCTAGCCGATATGAGCCTCTAACACACCTGCCAACAAAAACGAATGGTAGACGAGTACAGATTAACATGTAGTGTCAAATCCATCTGTAGATAATAAACTTTTTCTCAATACCACATGATACCATGTAAGATACGTGGAGCCTCATTAAATTACTTTCCAATAAAATTATTGAAGAAAGAATGGAGATTTCAACTATACAGAGGAGAGATGATTTAAGTTTGTTTGAAGTGGTACTTCAATATACCTAAGTCTAATCGTTGTGGTACTATAATATACCCCTTTCAATGAAGATTAGACGACATATATTATTCTATTGTGTCAGACATTGGTTCTGATATTATATAAAACTTCATTAGATTACTCTTTTAACAATTAAAATAGAAAAAAAAATTAGCATCATATATAAACAAAGAAATAGGATTCATGATTAATAAAATGTTTGGATGGTATATCTCCCCCACTCCCCCCACCCTTTTAGTCCTTGCACCTT
The DNA here is from genome assembly GCA_001633085.1 of Carthamus tinctorius. Classification (NCBI taxonomy): domain Eukaryota; kingdom Viridiplantae; phylum Streptophyta; class Magnoliopsida; order Asterales; family Asteraceae; genus Carthamus; species Carthamus tinctorius. The sequence continues at coordinate 5,192 of LUCG01105877.1, forward strand.
GAATTATATTTCTTTTGGGGAAAATGATTAAAAATAACACCCACACATACATGTTATATTTACATATGTTATATAAATGATTTGTGGACAAAAGAATCACCTCTTTGTTGTCATCCTCCCATTGGTTAAAGAATCTTTAGCCTTTCCAATTTAATGGCTAATTATGAAACATGTTTATGCAAAGCAAAGATGACCCACTTCACCTTATCAAACATCATCAATATCACTTTCATTACCAAAAATTATTTTTTACTTTAATTTTGTATCATCATTTCACTACCTATAAAGAATATTGACTTTTATAAATGATTGTATCAACTTTTCCTTTTATGCAAAAAATTAATGTTACATTTTTATATTCTTTTAGAAAATGAAATGTTGTTTTTTATTATACTATATTAATAAAATGACACAATATAAATGTTGTAACTAGATTTAAGATTGATTTAAACTCTTTTGAGTCATTGTACTTATCTTCTATTACAAACTTTTCTTGTGTTTTATATAAATATATTTATTTATAACAATTGTATTTTATTTTTGTTTAAAAATAATTTTATTTTTAAAAATAACATAAATATCATTATATTTGAATAACTTGAAATATTTATAGTTATAATAATAAGATTTAGTTTTATAAAATACATCATAATTCTAGAAATAAAAGCACAAATATCTAAAGGTTTCCAACTTAGTTTTTTGAATTTAAAGTTAAATTTTTTAAAATGAGATATTTCTTCAAACAAAAAAGTAGACTACAATTTTGGTCCTTAAGGTCTAGTTAGATCTTTGAAAATAGTATGTAATCTTTGATAAGTCCTTAATCATTCATGCAGTTTGTATTTTGCTTTGAAAATGGTTTATAACACTAACTTCGTTGGTTGAAGAACATTTCGGTCATTTTTAAGTACTGATTTTGATTCTTGACTTGTATTTTAGATTTTGTTTTTTGATTTTATGCTTAGTTTTTTGTGACGGATAATGATGGGTGGATGCAGGCGAAGGAGATGGCGATAGTTAGGTGGTGGTTGCTACTGTTGTAGTGTTTCCTTACCATATAACATTACAGATCTAAATGATTTGAAGGTATACATGAGTAGACGGGTACTATATGCATTTGTCAATATAGAGCCTTGTAACTTCGTACTAAAACGTCAAATCAGCTAGATTGAAAACATATTGTGTCGTATGATTTTGGTTTCTATCGGTTCAAAAGTCATTACATTTATTTTCTAACCTATATACCATCATAGCCATAATATTTTTCAATGACAGTAAAAGTCGAATAATGTAGTCCTTGTAGATTTTGGTCACCTACTTTTTGGCCAAGATGATGAACAAATATTGGTTGGAGTTGATCAAAAAGAAGCAAATGTTTGAGTATGAAAAGAGAATGAATGTGTGTACGTGTGTGTTAGGTTTTAAGTATAATATAAAATATATAATAACTATAATTAAGAAATAATCTACACTATATCTTTTTTTTTACAAGAAAATTAAGAAAATAAGATAAAAGATTAAAATGTCTTTTATTTAACGAACATTTTCAAAAACAAAGTTACAATCAACAATCAAGGACCATTTTAAGAATAAATTACAGACCATAAAAATGATTTCCATATTTTTTTACAATACCTCAATGACCAAAATTGTTTTAAAAAATATGTAAAAAGTTGTATATTATAGTTTTCTTTTTTAAAATTAAGTGTTCAAATTTAAAAATAATTGTTTGTTTTTTTAATTCTGGTATTAATTATCAGATATAGATTCATGACTCTCTCAACTATCAACAGTATGTCATTTAATGAGTTAAAAGAATAAGACAATTACAAAATTTTAAAGTTGTACGAGTGTGATATTATCATTGAGACATTTACGTTGAGATAGATAAAATATAACTATCTATTTATAAAAATAAACATTTATTTTGGACTAAACTTAAATAAAAATGCAGTCATTTGTTTTATAACAAAGGAAGAACATATCGGTTAATTTGTCTTAAACTTTCTAATTTCAGTTTGACTTCACCACAACTTTGATCATGATTAAAATCAATTATTTTTGCTTTAACTTTAGAAAATTATTCTAAATACCCAAAAATATTATATATTTCATAATATATCTTACATAGTCATTGCTATAATTTCTAAAGCGTTTACTAGACAAAATCTACTATTATTTTGAAACAATGGCCCCCTTTTTTGATATGCAAATCTTGGATTGCCCTCACCACATATACAATAGGGACCATGCTATATTTTTTATTTTAATAGGCTACAGTAAATAAAAGAATCGAAAATGAAGACTGATTCTAAAATCAGTCCGCCTAAAAGGACAATGGTGGAAGGACTCGTTAGGACCGTTGGTTAGTTTTGCTCCAAATTTTGTATGTGGGACCAATTAAAATTGAGATAAGTATAGGATTATTTAGGAATTCTGCTTGGTCAAGGATCAGTACAGGTTAGCACTGACACCATATCCAGATAAGATTTTCTTTTGTATTTTGGAGTTTATGTATATGCTCTACTAACAATATATTTAACTAAAGGGTTAACTTACTAGCAATAAGGTTTGGGTCAATGGGGTTTATTATCATCAGATCGAGTCCTCCTGACTCCTCTTGAGAGCTTTTAAATTTAATCCCCTTAGAATTAATCGAGGTATGCCCAATCTAGTCGAGATACTTAGAGTTACTAAATTTTTTTTTAATTTTTCCAATGAAATATAAGATATATGTCAAGTAATCTCAAGTGTTTAATTGCTCAAGCTTATTCTAATAGAAATTTATTAAACATCAAAATGTTATCCAAAAAATGTTAAACAATAGATCTGAATGTTACCCTGACAGTAATAAACTTTATCTAAAATTATTTTTTTAAACAAAATAGGGACCAGTTGGGACTATTAAATCTAAATCAATCCTTCATTAAAGAGTCAGTAGCCTAAAGGGATCGGATTTAAAAAGATACCACTAGAGTAGGCATAAGAGGGACCAATCTAGAGCTCAAGAAAACATGTTTGTTTTGTATCTCATTAGTAAGAACCTCAATGCTACTAAAAATGAAGATAAAAGTAAAAAAAAAAAAAAGACATAAATGCCCTTAAAACAGCACATGTATGCATGGCACCACTCATCATGATCTCAATAATGTCGATCCACTCGAGGGGCCAAACGAGATGAAATAATTGATCTTGGACAGAAAGCATAAACAAGAAGTTTTTAATGGAATAGTTTGAAAAAGACTACATAGTTTACTGTGTAAATAAATAAAAGAGTGAATCAAGTTTGCAAGTATTTGAATTAGCTAATAAGCTAGTTGATGAATCACAACCTAACTGTTAACTGATAAATTAGTTGGTAGCCGATAACAAAGTATGTTTGCAAAAACCAGCTTATTGTGTAAACTGGTAAAATATACATTTTGAAAAAATAATCAATTGAAAATATTTCATAACATAATAAAAATAAATTTCTAATAATATATTATGTTAATCGAAAGAATTTAAAATTGATCATTGTATATAAAATAAATTTTGAAGTTGTTAAGATAAGTTTTTGAAAAATATACATTAATTTATGATTTTAAATAGCAATTAAATATAATATAAAATATAAATAGAATTGGGCAACCTCAATTATGTATTAACTAAAATAAGTATAACTTAAATTTTAATGTAATTTATATAAACATTTTTAAAATTGTTAAATCTGATTTTTGATAACTAAATATAATGAATAATAATTAAAAAATAATTGACGTAATTAATCGATAACAACTATTAATATATGATGTATAACTAAAATCAATTTATAATCTTTAACTAGTTTTAATTACCATAAATTAATATTTACTAAAAATTAATACTTAAATTAATTTTTATTTATTAGTAATTAATATTTTATAATAATATTTAATAATTAATAATAAATATTAAATATTAATCAAGGTTTATAACTAGAAAAGTGTAACACCCATAATTCGACAAGTAAAAGTCAGCCAGTGTTTGGTGGTGTATTATAGGTTATATATTTTGTGTTAGGGAACAAGAATTATAGTCCCTAGGCCAATTGAGAGTGTTCCGTGTGAGAAAAGTCGAATTTTGGGGCTCGATTGGGGTTCAACTACAATGTCAAGCGATTATGACAAATGGCATTGTAGCATGAGCAAAGCAGTCCCAAAATGCCCTTGGAGACTATAACAGACAACATTGTCATAATGTCATAGTCGCGGGCATTGTCGCACTCGAGTTGCAGGTTAAAATCGTAAAAAATCGAGGGTTTCTTCATTTGGGAATAACTTTCTCATTTCAACTCCGTTTTAGCCGATTATTTTTGGGTTCTTCTCGATTTTTCGAGCTCTTCAAGACTACATTAAGAGATTTGGAGTATTTTGTGGTTGAAGAACTCTTGGTATAGGTGATATCTTCATCTCTCTCAAGTTTTAAGCTAGGATATGGTGTATTCTTTACCTCCACTCCTTTTCTTCTCTTTTTGGATTAGCTTTCATGTTATTTATGGTGGATATGTTGTTTTGAGAAGTGTAAGGATCTTGGTTATTGCTTGTAGGTCTAAAGTCTCTTCCAAAGAAAGCACAAGATTTAGGGGAAAACCTAGATTTGCCTTATCTCTAGCAAGGTGAGTTCAAGTTGCTTTGTGAAAACGTTATACATGCCAAAAATTACTGTTTTGGAGTATTAAGATGTTTTGCTTGATGTTTATCAAATGTGTTGAGTATTTGACAAAATTGCATATTTGGTAAATTTGGGTATTACAACTTATAAAATGACCATAATCGAGTTATTGGATGTTTTGATGAATAAACCTCATAAGCATGTACATTTGGTGATTTATTGAACAAATCAAGTTTACTAAATAACTAATGCATTTTAGTTGTTTTGTTTTATAAATCATTTGGGAAAAGTGCACATTTTAGGTAATGGATCGTTTTGGGATTTATAAGAGTATGAGCCCATTTGAGAAATTGTTTAATCTAACCAATGAAAAGTTTTTGGTGAATAAAAATGTTGTGGTTTGCACCTATGTAAGTGACGTCTAAATGCATTTATATTATGAGGACCGTTATTTATGGGTCTATTGGATTTTGAGCATTTCGTTCGGTTTTGACTTTAAAGGTCATTAGGATATTGTAACGCCCCGTTTTCCATCTACGTGTTTTTAGTTGTTAAAACTGAGTTAAGCTAACTTTCGTATGGGATTTGTTGTTTTAGGAGTTAAAGGGGCTGTTTTGTCAAATTTGAAAGTCAGAGGTCACTTAGGGTGAGTATATAAGGAGAAGAAAACTCCTACTTCTCTCTTTTTGGTAACTGGCGAGAAAACGAGAGAGAGTGGGAGTAGGGCTTTTGGAGATTGGAAGGCAAAGGAGACCAATTGAGGTGTTTGTTGCGCAATTGAAGTGGTAATAGCATCAATTGTGTGAGGTATGTTGCTATTTTCTGTTTTTGGTTGCGTTTTGGGTTAAGATATTGGT
>LUCG01105884.1:0-10603 GCA_001633085.1 Carthamus tinctorius
CATCCGCCCCCGATCATCATTGCATTTAAATCAATGCCATTGATCTTGGTTCATCAGACTCTTTTGTTTAATCTATATTAAAGGGTATTTTAGATATTCCACAAATAGTGAAGCCGAAAGATGCAAATTTTATGGCCAAAATTGAAAATGGAACTCAAAAGAAGCTCAAGTAAAGAAGTGGTGAATCACAAGGGTTGTAGCGTAGTAGTTGAGGCCCGGGGGGATGTGGTGAAGAATCCCATCTGCCCAGGGTTCAATTCCAGGTGTATGCGACAATTGTGGCCACTGAGTTTAGCAGGGCTGATTTCTTAGAGTCATAATTTAGTTAGTCTGGGACACCCTTCCAGAAAAAAGTAAAGAAGCGGTGTCCAATATCTGAGGTGAATAATGGTTGTGGAGCGTACCTCGATGATCTGGCCACGATCCATGACAACTATTCTGTCTGCAGCTTGTACAGTGGAAAGCCTGTGGAACACGATTCATCAATCAGCCTTTTTGACCATACATCACGAGACTTGAACTGTATTTTTTGACTTTTTGTACNATCGAGTTGAGACACCTACCTGTGTGCGATTATTATGACCGTTCTCTTGAAGTCATCCCCAGCAGCTCGAAGTACACCCTACACGATCAAGAAACACCATAAACAGAAGACCAAAGGTTGGTGCATAATACAACCCCACCTCCAAATTACTTGGAACCTTTTCCTTCACCGAAACCAAAACCAAACAAACTCAGTAGAGATGAGTTCCGGACGCGACAGGTACAAAACCGGGACCAAACCGGTTGGTACTGAAATTTTTTGGGATTAAAAGGTAGGACCGAAAACCGAACCGTATGTATCGGTACTTAGGATCGAAAATATGAAAATGTATTAAATTGTGTATCACAACCAATCTCAAACCAAAATATCTTCATAATGTTTCAAATGTGTTTCAAAACCAATCCCAAAGAATCAAAAGTTCAATAATCAAATGTATGTAGGGGTACCGATTTTTTGATAGTTATGTAGGGTACCGATTTTTCTGATACTTATCGAGAAAGTTTGGGTAGTTTAGGAGATGATATATCCTGGGTTAGTTTATTTTGGAGATTATATGCATACTTAAGGAATTTTTAAAAATATGTCTCTTAATATTCCAATTCGGTTTCGGGTTTTTCGGGAAAATCCTAGTACCGAATACTGAATCCCGACTTTGTCGAATACTTGAAACCGAAAACCGGACCGTATACATGGTACCGGTTCGGGAAAATGGTCCTCGAGGCTCATTCCTAGAACCCAGTATGTCCCACCCTGAGGTGGGGTTGGGGGAAGTATACGGGTCTGACATCTGTCCCAAAGAGTAGAGCGGTTGGTTCCATATATACCTTGATGTTGTATTCACTTTCTGCATCCAAAGCACTAGTAGCTTCATCAAGTATCAAAATGGATGGATTCCTAAGAACCCCCCTAGCAATTGCAATCCTCTGTTTTTGTCCTCCGCTAAGCAAATCATCGTCCACAATCGTGTTGTAGCCATCGGGTAGGGAGGAAATGAAGTCATGAGCATACGCCTGCTTGGCTGCCAATTCGATATCTTCTTGAGTTACATCTCTTGTACATCCGTATGCTATATTCGATTTTACATCCATATGGAAGAGCCGGGGTTCCTGTTACAAATACGTAACTAGCAATATAAAGAGTTTTTACTGATCGTAAAAGGTCATTTTTATGTGGAATTTACAAGAAAGGAAACCTGTCCAACGTATCCAATTCTTTCTCTAAGCCACTTGATGTCCATATCGTTTAGAGGATGTCCATCAACCAAAATCTACACGAGCAAGTAAAGCACTTTAGTGTAAGGTGAGGAAAGTTCAAATGAGAACCATAAATATTTGAGTAAATTACATTCTCCATCCCTGTGGTGAACATTTCTATTTTCGTCCACGTGGTTACGAAATTTCAGTTTCCGTCCCCCATGGTTTTGAATTCACTACTATTTTCATCCTTATGATTAAACTTGATTGTTTTCTTCGCCCCTATGGTTTTAAATTCATTTTATTCTAGTCCCTCATACTTAAAAGTAGCAATTAGACTCGGGGACGTAAATAGAAATGAACTGCATATCATAGGGACGAAAACCGAAATTTCAAAACCACAGGGACGAAAAACATAATTTACTCTAAATATTTTGAGAACCCGGGAACCAACTATTTCATTTCATGTATTTATTCATAATGAATAGTTCATCAATAATATCTTGTGTTTTCATTATTCATGATGCCATGCATTTGTATCATGAATATCAAGTATTTTCATCATCAATAATTTTCCTCATGAATATCTACCACAACATTCATCATGAATAAAACATAATAGTTGGTGCCCAGTTTTCAAAATATTTACGGTTCTTATTCGAACCTGCCCTGGTGTAAGGTTAATGTTGGAATGTTTGTACAAAAAGTTTAAATGATATATCATGTTGTTCCTAAGTTTAGAATGAGATACTATCTTAGGGAGAAAGGAAGGTTACCTGACCACTTGTTGGTTCATAGAGACGGAGCAGAAGATTTACTATCGTACTTTTCCCACTACCACTAAGACCGACCTAAAGAATATCATTAAAATGGATTTAATTCTTGAAGTAGTTGTTTGGAGAAACAACATTTGGCAGCTAGGATTACTTACAATTGCAACTACTTCACAAGAATTCAATGAAAGGCTTATACCTTTTAGTACATGTACCTGTTGAAATGTTACAAGCATGACTTCTTTGCAGTTCAATAGTCGCTACATATTTAAATATCAGTGCACCATATCAAATAAAATGGCTGGAGAAGCAATACTAGCATGAATACCGGTTCCATATGTAGTTTACTACTCTTCTAAGTTCTATGAATGAGATAAAGTTTAGAGCCAGCCATACGCATAGGAATCATGGAAAGGTCATGTCTCAGAGAAAATAAATTACTTACAGCTAAACCCAAATGGTAACTAATCTAAAATTGAAAAATGCTTGGGAGGAAGAAAATCTGAGTGGTTCATAAAAAGTTCTATGGTTAGCTCAGCTATACATCTAGCACGTGGCTGTTAATACCATGTTCGAAAATGCAATTATGCATTTTAAAATTGCCCGAATCATTCTTTCATGGATCGAAAATGGAAGTGCTGCAATCATATTCAAATATTCCGTCCAAAGAAGAATCCTATCTTTATCCATTTTGGTGAAGGCAAGTCAAACTAATATATGATTTGGCCAATTTTGTTACCAACTCTTTTGGATATGAACCAGTGCTTGTGATATGAGACATATTAGAAGCGTACCGTTTCCCTTGAATTATAGCTAAATGATACATTCACAAACTCAATACGGCCCTTCAAGCTGGGCAACTTCGATCCTGCCACACATCAGTATGCACAATCAGTTCAGCTAAGCTAGTGAAGTAACCACCAACATTAAACGATTCCAATCTAGAAATGCTAGTTGTGCAGTTTAACCTTCTCAAAAATTAGGTCACTATTTTGTTTTTATTTTATTTTTCTCTCAGTTGTTTCTTCTCAAAGGACAAAAGTGAGAAAAAAGGTAGATAGCAGATCACAAAATTTCTTCTTTTGGACAGAAACTGAACATGAAATGAAAACATTTTAGTTGCACCTTGACACTGTTAGAGCTCTCGAATATTTTCAATTGTCCTTTGTGGTGATTGTAGGTTAAAAACGGGTTTTCTTATCACCATGGGGATAACCATACTAAGCAGCGTTTTGAGTGCAGGAAGCCAGGAACCATCGGACCAAATGTCAAAAGCAAGAAGCAATGAATTCAACCAACGTCTATAAATGCCAGCGCAAATATTTATACTAGTGCAACATCAAATCTGTGCATTGTTCAAGTGTCAAGTCAAGCCTTGTGAATTCCAATTTAACGCAAATCCAAATAAATTGATCATGAAGTTAAGGAATTGCTTGCCTTTGGACATGAACTGGTCACTAGGCACAAGATCCATCATTTGGAATACTTTTTCGCTTGCCCCAACAGATTGCATTAAATTCGATAAATTGTCTCCCACAAACCATGTGGAGTAAATCAGCCATTCACTGTACAATATGAACTTTGTAAGTTGCTCAGCTGTTATATGACCAGCCATAATAGACATGCCTCCTACCAGCACAGCAATAACCTATAAAATTAGACGTTCAAGTAAAGCAGAAGTTAAATTCTAGATCTTACATAAAAAACTACTCTTTGGGGCTAAAGCCAGATTTTTGATATCAGCCATATCACATGAAATTGACTTAATTGCAGTAGCATACTGATGTTGATCTAACAACAGACATAAACAACAGACTCATAGACAACAGACTCGGCATTGTGGGCATGTGCGCTAGCTCACTTATATATGTCAAATAAAGAAGTCTTCAGTTTGAGTTACAACTTTGAAGCCGTGTAATATGACAACTTTCTTATTAGAATCAGATGTTTCTAATGGGTTTCATAGAGCTCGAAACCACTGGTCCAGATACCTGAGATATATGAAAGAAAAGAACTATAATATATGTGTGTGTATATATATTTATAGAGAGAGAGAGAGAGAGAGAGTGGGATCAAATGACAACAGCATCTATTTAAAAGAACACGACTACAAGAGAACCAACAAAATCATATATGATTCACACGACTTGGCAAGAAGCGCCAAAGTCGCCCGCGTGACTTTTTTCACCCGTTAATGCAAAATCATATGTGTTTGTTCTCGTTTGATCTCTCTCTCTCTCTCTCTCTCTATATATATATATATATATATAATCTTTTCCAGAAAACTATATCAATTCATACAGCGTTATCCATACAGGGCTTGATGGAAAATGAACTGAACAGCCCATAGTAAGAATAGAAAGAGCATAACCTGTGTAGAATGGTACAGAAAATTGAAACTAAAATTCCAAATTCCATATGCAGCACTAGTTCGCAAGCTTATATCAGCTAGTTTTTCCAGCCAGTTGTTGTACCTATTTGCAAATAAAGTGAATGGATGTCAAAGTCAACCTCATGTATGCATGTGAAAATTCCTCTACATGTACGCGTTGTGCAAAATAAATTATAGAAGCTTCCCTTCTGGTTTTAATGAAGATACAACCAAATCCAAATGAAAACTTAACCATTGCAAAACCCAAAACATATACCTTTTTAGTTCTTTATGTTCAGTTCCATACACTCGGACTGTTCTCATCAAAGAAAATGTCTCTTGTGCCACCTATATAAGTAAGCTCCATCATTTAGATAGTTTAAATAAAGGAGAACAGATATAAGAGCAGTACTGTTTGGGAACAAAACGAATATTTTTTGTAATACTTCGTTTGCGGAGGCACCAAAATCTTGCGTTAACTTTGCTGCTTTCTTCTGGTACCTATATGAAAGACAGTCAGGAATTAAAACTACCATGTACAGAAAATAACTCTAAAGAGAAAAAAGAGGGACGTTATTATTTATTTAGGAATTCAAATTGGATCAATTATCAGAACAAAAGAGAGAAGTCTGGATCACAATGATTAGTTGATTACACCAGAAAGTATCGGTGTGGAAGGAAAAACAGAAGGTGATGAGCAAAATCTCACCCGATACCTTCACACAAATCAAGCATAAGGGGTTGTTTGTTTACCTCTTAATAGTTCCATTAAGAGGCAACCTCTGAATCGTTAAGAGGTAAATCTTGTTTGGCAAAAAAAGAACTGCCTCTTAATGGTTCCAAAACCCTCTGAATGATTTTGTACCTCCCTTAACCATTCAGCTTCCAGATTTCATTCTCAACAATTACCAGACAACCATATTTCCTTTTGCACTATATCATAATCCTCTTAATCATTCTGACCACTTGTGGTGTTTGTTTACTTCTTAACAGTTCCATTAAGAGGTGAATCCTATTTGGCAAAAAAAATGGACTGCCTCTTAATGGTTCCAAAACCCTCTGAATGATTTAGTATCCTGGACGTCTCTTAACCGTTCAGAGTCCTGATTTCATGCTCAACAATTACCAAACTACCATATTTCTTTTTGCACCATATCTTAAGAGCCTCTTAATCATTCTGACCTCTTAATCATCCAACACCAAACCATTCAGCAACTACCAAACAGCCAATCATCCAGCACCAACCTGTTTGGCAGTTGCTGAAGGGTTTGGTGCTGGATGATTAAGTGGTCAGAATGATTAAGAGGCTCTTATAATATGGTGCAAAATGAAATATGTTGGTTTGGTAATTGTTGAGTATGAAATCAGGACTCTGAATGGTTAAGAGACATCCAGGATACTTAATCATACAGAGGGTTTTGGAACCATTAAGAGGCAGTCCATTTTTTTGCCAAACAGGATTCATCTCTTAACGATTCAGATGTTGCCTCTTAATGGAACTGTTAAGAGGTAAACAAACACCACCAGATCTCTATTTCTATGGAAAAACGGAGCATCTTGCAAAAGTCTTTGCCAGGGCTTTTCAAGTATAGAATGATGAAAATCAAGATCTTTTAGGTTCTTTATTTATTTATTTTATTAAGTTTTATTTATATGACATAGCGGATTCTAAAGATATAAATTTAAGAGATAAAGAACGAGAACTAAGAGTTCCAATCCAAATATTTTTGGTTTTACAAAGCAGCTGTCGAACAGCCCCTAAAAATTGCTTGCAATTTGAAGACAGAAGAAAACAAAAGCAAGAAAAAGTAAAAAGGAGAACAAAAAAGCAGACCAAATGGAGTAACAGACTACAGTAAACCCCCTGATTTACAGAGTCACATTACGTGTGTTACTATTTAAACTGTAAACTTAATTTCCAGGGGAAGACCAATCTGTTAAATACTTTTATCAATGAATATGTTTGCTAGAAGCTTCTGCATATAGTCAATCTACTAGAAGACAAATGCGAGATCTTACTGTCCATATCGTAACATAACTATTGATAGAGTGGAGCAAATGGCCAATGTGCATAAGCCAAGTGGCCAAGACAAGAACAACAAGTAGATCAAAGCTCCTGTTGCCTGAAACATGATATTTTCAAATTAGATTCTGTAATTTGAAGTAAGATCATAGACACTTTCTATTTGTTTTGAAGCACCTGAAGAAGATTGCGTAATATTAAGTTGAGATCATTCCCAATGACCCGTGACACCTGCTGACAATCTGATCCTAGCCGACTAGTCAAATCACCAATACTTTCAGAGTCAAAATAGTTTATATCCTGTTACAAAGGTGAAGTTACAGATAATCATTTCCACCCACTGAAATATGACAATGATTAATGATGATCCTGCAATCAAGAAAGGTTCACACAGACATCGTTTACACACCTGGAGAAGAAGGGTAGAGTATAATGTTTCCCTCATCCGTTTCACCTATAGGTCGTCATAAACATTATGTTGCATCAGTATTTAGAACCAAGATCAAAATCTATCATGGACAGGGTGGATATGTATATATATATATAATATTTGTACAATGTTTTTGGTAATCTAAGGGATGGAGGAACTAAATACTCTCGCAAGAAAATATAAGTGAACTCACAAGAATCATGTTTGCAATGCCAAACCAGCAACCTCTTAGTCCACTGGAAATTAAAATGAAAGATCACATGTCAGAAACTTTTCATTAAATTTAAAAGGGCTATTAAGGATATCCAGGTTCTAATGTACAACAATTCGATCTAATTTTGGATAGTCATGGAAGTAAACAAGCTACTATACCAAGTTCAGTTATAAGCCATGGATAATTGTTCAAGATATCAAGCAGGGTTAAAAGTCGAGCACATTTCTTGTTTGAGCTAATTTGAAATGAAGGAGCTATGTATGAGACGAACCATCGAAAAGATTGAAGCAGGTAACAAAATCAACATTTATTTACTAGTTTGTGTTTCGAATAAGAGGAAGATTTGACCATACAAGGTTTTAACCTGCAAATACTGGAAGTAACACATAGGACAACCAATAGCCTCACGTTTCCACGAAACACTATCGTCTCCCCACTTTGGGCTGAAAATATAGATGCTGTCAGGAAATGAGGAATGCAGATCTCCGTAAGCTGAATGATAAGAATGAAATCTAGGTTAGTGGCACCGGAAAAGAGACTAAATTATCAACACATTGTAGTTGGCATTTAGTGCACTTGAGGTGCCAGGTAAGCGCTGAAAGTCGAACTGAAAAAAGTATCAACAAATGATGCACAAATTTCCGGTGGCAAACACCCAAAGCTCATGTTTACCATGATTACTTTTATTTCATGCAGCCGAAAACTTCATGGGAAGCATGTTTAGTTATTCAAAGATCTTTGCAAGGTTCTAACTTAAAACCAAATTGGCAACTAAAGCCATTTTGTATGGAAGAACGGTTTATAGTTCCACAAGTTCAACTGTAAACTCCTAACATAACATCACTCGATCAAGTTATACTTCGTTTCTATCCAATTCTAAACCTCATTCCAGTAAGATTGGTATTAGAACTAGGCACTAGCAATAAGAGTTATGTTATAATTTTTCTAAAATAGATTACCAAAAATTAAAATCTTTAACAAAATCAGTATCTAACTCTAATAGCTACTCTATTTTAGCAATTCCACCATTAATTTTTTTTTTGGACGGCATTCCACCATTAATTATATTATTAAAATATTATTTAAGTCTCTTAAACATTAACTTTACATGTAGAGTTTTAACATTTCCTCCAAATATAGAGATTTCTACCTTCTGTCTTCTTGTTCTAGTTTAGCATACACTATGCTATAGGCTGTGTTTGGCAAACACAACTCATAAGCTAGTTGTTGACTAATAAGCTAACCGGTGGCTAATAAGCTAGCTTAGGAATAAATTATGTTTGGTAAAACTAGCTTATGAGTATGTAAAATGACCAAAAAGAGTGTCTTGGGGTATAATAATCAATATTAAGAAGAATATAATTGGAAAAAAGCTACAAAAAACTACTGAAACGCTACTCCAACTAGTGTTTCAATAAGTTAGCTTATAAGCTAGCTTATTTTTGCCGAACACAGCCTAAGCCTCATTCTTGTAAGATTGGTACTAGAACTAGCAATTTAACGCCTTGAATGCAAAATAATAAAGAAGATAGAAGAGCAATACCGCAGTTAGAACTAGGGCAGAGAAGGCAGCAAAGATAACCCAACGATCACTGGAAATCAACCCCCACATTCGTCGCAGAGCTCGCACCAAAGTCACCGGCTTCGCATTCGCCACGACTTCCACCTCATCGGAAAACCTCCACCACTTTCCACCTGGAAACACCGACGGAATTAGCCGAATCAACCTCACCAACCTCTCCGTCACCGGAACTACATTATCATCCCCTCCGAAATCATCCGTCCGCATTCCATCTGCAACCTCCGGACTATCCTCATGATTCTGCAACGAGTATCCATTAGCCGAAGCCGCTTTCACCGGACTAAACTGCACAAATCTAAACCTTCTGTTGCTTTTCCGGCAAGAGAATCGAACGCCTCCTTTCGCGGTGAAATTGAGCTTTTCCGGATGAGTTTTCGAGCAAATGAAGCTAGGATGATGATGATGATGATGACTGATGAGAATCGAAGCCATTGTTCATTGAAATCAAGGAGAAATTCAACGGAAACTGGAAGCTTCTACTAGATTCGAATCTCGCCGAGAAAAAATGGCGGTGTGTTGTTATCGTCGGCCGAATGACTGGCGACTGGCGAGCGGCTAATCCCGTTGGTGACGTGGAATTCGGATGGAAGGAGTGATACGTCAACGTTTTGGGGACGTAAAATAGTGGCGTGTTGGGATGGAGCCAAAACGGTGTCGTTCCTAGAAGGGAAAAATATGACGTGAAATGAATACGAACCACATACTTTCTGGTTTTGACTCAATTACCCTTCGGTGCCTTGCATCTTCGAAATGTTTTCAGAAGGCCCCCTGAAGTTTTTGATATTATTTGCTTTACACCATTGTTTTTAACTAGGGGTGAAAATTGTAACCAGGTATCCGTCTTTTAAACTATAACCACTCCAAAACTGTCGATTCCGTTTCTAAAATAAGCTAATTTATGTATGTAACATCCCAGACCAACCGTACCAGATATTGTCCGCTTTGGAGACACAGGGCCCTAACCGGTCACCCCTACTCCCTCACGGTTTTGCTTTGGAGTTGCCCAATCCAAGTCACAACCCAAAACGCGTCTGATAGATGAGGTATCAAGTCACTTTTATAAGACAACCTTTGTTCTCCTCCCCAACCAATGTGGGATCTTACAATGTACATTCAAAATATGTAAACAGGGAATAGGTTAGCTTATAAGTTGACTTTATTTTTGTCATGCAATACCTTAACATGTTAGTTCCGTGTAAACGTAATAGATGTAAGACTGCATTTGGTACATGGAACAAGACAAAAATAAAACTCACCATCTCAAGTTTGGCGTGAAACGGGATACAACAAAAACTCGTTATTTATAATGTTTGGTGCAACATTGGATTGGGAAAAACACGTGACAAAAATGATTTTTTCTTGTTTCACCATGATAGGTAGAACAATATAGGACAAAAAGATGTTTATCTACTCTAAGGTGGTGTTTGTTTTTTGGCAAAAGCGCTTCAGAACCTCTTTTCGCTTTCCCCCGCA